>JAKTZW010000309.1:0-142006 GCA_030579015.1 Zhuliangozyma blackwelliae | reverse complement strand
AGGTGTGGTGGGACATCGATTGGTCCAGCCACGTGACTATATACCTCACTGTGTGTATGGCACTGGCCACCTTCATGTTCAACAAATAGGAACTATGGCCGAGTGGTTAAGGCGGTAGACTCAAGTAACATTAAACATTACTTGTCTGTTGTAAAAACGGGTTTCTACTATCGTAAGATGCAGGAGTTCGAATCTCCTTGGTTTCACTATTTCTTTTTTTTTGCTTCTCCTTTGGTTAGTTCTTCTTTTTCGGGTCGGTTCCTTCTCTCTTCAAACTGGGACTGCTCTTTACGCCGCTTGAAAGCCACCAATTCATGACATACACATCCTAGGCTACCTTACCTTAGCTGACCGCCCAAGAAATAACCCCCCTGGTTCTCCTGGAACGATAAAAGCGACTTGACCTTTTGTGTTTTATAACTCTCCAACACCGTGAGCTGTTCGGTGAGCAAGGCCAACTCGATAGTCTGTAGTTTAATCATTGCCGACTCTGACACCGCAACGTTGCTGGCCTTAAACGAGTTGATCTTGGCTCCCAAATGGGCAATCATATTGTCGAGCTTGATTTGCTGCTGTAGCGCATCTCGGGTTGCTGGAGTCGCCCGCTCTTGTCCCACATACGCGAGTATTTTCTCCATCTTGTCTGCCAACTGGCTCAATGTCAGGGCAAAATTTTCGGTTCGCTCTTGCATGGAAACCGGGTTTATAGTGCCTTTGCCTTTGCCATTGCCATTGCCATTGCCATTGCCCAACTTGTCGGAGTATTGCTTATTCCTGTCGATTGTGGCGGTGGCAATACTCTCCGTCTCGCTCGAACAAACCACAGTCTTGACCGGCTCAGAGTTGACAGCAAGGTAGGACCTAAACGGCGGATCCCCACCGCTGGTATAGTCTTCAAGGGTGTGCGGGTTGAATACCAAGTAAATGGCCGATTCCCCAAGGAGGGGCACATTGTAGGCAGAGGCAAATTGCCGTATGCCATCCAAAACGGCAATTGTGTGCGCTGTGCCCGTCAACTCGGCGCCATCAACTATTTGGTAAATGCCCAATACGGAGCACGGCCCATACACCGTCTTTAGTTGCGTATATCTCTTGTGCAAGTACTCCAAATCATGAGGGACAATTTCAAACGACGTCAGCACAACAAGCTTCTCTCCCTCGGCGCGCCCGAGCAACACGCCAAACTTGTTCTGCAACCTCGCGATACTATCTGCGACATTGAGCAAAAACACGGGGTGTAGCTGGATTAGGTTGATCTCCGCCATGGGGGGGTAAAGCAGTAGTATATGGAGGACGGTTTACACCTTCCACTAAGAAAAAAAAAAGAACAAGGAAAATGTTGGTGACGGTCACGTGAGAGATAAGGAGGAAGTCAAGAGAAGGGGGAAGGGGGGGAAGCATAACACAACACAACAGCGTCACCTCGGTACAGGAGTTGCACCAGCTAAGCAAATTGCTATGGCAACGACTCTAAGAGTGGTGATGAACCCCCAGCATTGGCATTGGCACCAGCACCCGCACCAGCATCTCCCAAACAAGGAGATCCACAGTTTTTAAAACACACGACACACATCTCACTCCCATTTGTGGCACCTGTGCGGCTCATCCAAAAGAAGAAGAGAAAATTCCCTTCTCTTCGCTTAAGCAGAAAAATTTTATCCTCTCCTCCTCCTCCCCCCTTTTTCTATATCAACCATAGGGAAGGGCAAGGAAAGCAAGGCAGTATCCACCACACACAGACGAAAGCTGCACCTCCCCCACCTACAAGACGATAAGACTAACATGCTAATGTCAGTGCACGAACCTATAGCTAGAAAAAGAACATTTGAGCCCGCCAATACCGAAGTGGCAGCGACTAAAAAAAGTAGACGCGAAGAGATGACGAAGGAGGACGACAATGGATTCTCTGAAAAGATGTATTCCGCATACGTAAAGTCAGCGTTGGTATCCTTGGAGAAGGTATGTGTGTGTCTTTTTTTTATCACCAACCACTAGTTGTGTGAGTGTGAGTCGAGAGTGTGTGAGTGTGTGAATGAGAATGTTCCCATTACTAACAGCCACAGGATGACCCGCTACAAATTAATACCTTGACTGACAAGATAAGTCTACCTATCAACGACGCAGACGCCATCACCTTGCCGCATTTCACCATTGTGTTGAAGGGACTTGTAGCGAGCACGTCGAGGCTAGACAATAAGGCGTGCCACAATTTGATTGGTGCCATTCTTCGGTACCGGTGGTTGGATATACCCGACAGGTCTGGGGAGGCGTTTCGGACGTTTCTCGACTTGTACTCTCATTTCTTGACCGTGCTAGTGTCGACCATGCCTAAATACATGTATGAAGTGATAAACAAGTTGGTGAGCGAGTTTGACTCGTTGGACCACCACCGCCAACATGGCGAGGTTTATGGGTTGGCGGACCACCACGAGACGATGAAGAAGATTATCCGGTTTGCCCCCACATGTTTAAACTCCATCCCCCAAATTCTAAAAGCCAATTTCCCCCACCGGCTATCCTCCACCAGCGCCGAGTTGAGCAACTATGTCGGCAACTTGTTGACGGTGGCGGCGTATGCTCCCGAGTTGCAATTTAGCATATGGCAGATGATTATCGAGTGCTGTATCCAGATTGACGTTGAGCTTCAAAATGAATTGGATGACCTTGACGATGAGGAGATTGAAGACTTGATTAGCGGCAAGGAGTCTGACGACGAGTTGTTGGGCGATGATGACGACGACGATGATGATGAGGAGGTGGATGAGGAGAAAGAGGATGACTCGTCGGACGAGGAAGTTGGAGACGATGGCGAGGTTGACTACTTGGAACCGGCAAGCTCCACCGCCAACATTAAGCAAATGCTGTCCAAGCTAGATGGCATAATCCACTTGTTGTTGACCAGCACTACAGACTCATTCACCGAAGACGAGTTGAACAATGGCAATGGGGTCAATCTCTTCAACACCATCACGTCGCTTTTCAAGAGCCACGTGTTGCCCACCCATTTCACCAAGTCGATCCAGTTTGTGCTTTTCCACATTTCGCAGCGCCAGCCCGAGTTGGCCGATTCCTTTTTGGTATTGTTGATTGACGTGGCTTTCAACCCCAATGAGATTTTGGAAAAGAGGTTAAAGGCCATGCAGTACTTGTCGTCGTATATTGCACGAGCCAAGAACCTTTCGCGCCACCAGATTGTGTTTATCGTGAGCTACTTGATTGGATGGCTCGACAAGTATATCATTGAACGCGAAGTTGAGATTATGGATTTGGAAAACCGGCAGCGGGGAGGGATGGAGAGGTTTAAGTTGTTTTACGCTGCTTTCCAGGCATTGTTGTACATTTTCTGTTTTAGGCACGAGTTGCTCTACAAAACGAACCAACAACAATTGTCCGACTCGGAGTGGGAGTGCGACATTGACAAGTTTTTCCAGCGGGTCATTATTGCCAAGTTTAACCCGTTAAAGTTTGTGGATGAGACGGTGGTGTACATTTTCGCCAAGCTCGCCACCAAGCTCAATGTCTGCTACTGCTACTCGATTATCGAACACAATAAGCGCGAGCGCATCTTGCAGTCGGGGTCGGGGTCGGGTGCTCTGGCGTTGCCCTCGGCGGTGGGGAATTTTAGGCAAAAGCAGGAATTTTTGGACTTGGAGGGGTATTTCCCCTTTGACCCGCTAGTGTTGCCCATGAGCAAAAGGGCAATTGCTGAGAATTATGTAGAGTGGTCGGAAGTGAATCCCGAGGAAGAGGATGACGAGGACAGTGCAAGCACGAGCAGCGGCCATATGGATGATGAAGATGACGAAGAAGAAGATGAAGAGGGGGATGATTCAAGCGATTCAGATGAGGAGAGTGACAATGAATAGGTGTATATATGTGATTATAGGTTAATTGCATGGGTTTACCAAAAAAAAAAAAAAAAAGCATTACTTCTCCTTTCTTGGTGCAAAAAAAGTAATGGTAAAAGTCCAAAAAAATGATTCAGCCGAGGATCGAACTCGGGGCCTCTTCGGAACTCACATGAGTTGTGGAATTCACGGTAAATGTGAACGAAGTGTGATAACCGCTACACCACTGAACCGGATATATGTTAATACAAACTCTCTTGGTATCCATGTGCTGCAGCCAAGGTGCACGTGTTGTTCAAATCAATTCTTTGCCAATCACATTGATCTGTAAACTTGGCTGATGGGGGATGTAAAGAGCAGAGGAATTGAACAAAGGCGTGTATATATATACATTCAACCACGACTAAGAAGATGATTATCGAAATTATATAAAACCAAAACTTTTTAAAGAAACCAGTGATTTAACAACCACAACCGAAAATGACCTCTGAAAGGACAAACACCAAACACCAAACTATAGCAAACTTTATACATAGCAACAGATCATCCATATGGAGAAAAGATGAACTGATGCACTCTGGGAAGGAAATGGCCTAGGCCTAGCTCAGCACCGAAAAAAAAACAAACAACAAAAACACACTACACCCCTGGTGACTTTATCACACCCTCAACAATCAACCACCTTCAATGCGACAATTTCAACCGCGTGGCACTGGGAACCAAGGCTGGCGCCGTACAACTTAAAGTAGTTATCCTGCGGACATTCCCAGAATTGAGTCTGTTGCCCAATGGCCAACAACCAGTCGCCGTCCTTGAAAACAAGTGACCAGCCGGCAGCATAAATGGCATCGACCTGGGGTGGAGGACCATCGAATTGGAATTGGTGGTTGGCGACAATGGATCCAATTCTGCCGCTATGGTCCTTCAAAATGCCATGGTCCAAATTCAAGAATAACGAGACAGCATTGTTGCAGTATGTCTTGAATGGAGGACTGGCTGGTGAGGGTGAGGGTGAGGCATGGTCGCTGTGGCCATCTCTCTTGTTGACAACTTGGCCGTCTGGCAAGCTGGTGACAACAGTTTGCGTGGGACAGGATGTAATGGTGATGGTGTGGTTTATGCGCGGGTATGGGACAGCTGTGGGGTAATCAAGCACCTGACCGTCACTAATCTCACCCACACGGTTGTATTTGCCCTTGACGGAAATGGCAAACTTTGGATAGTCGGTATAGGCGCCGTCGCTAGGACCAAAAGTCTTGGTGGGGAACTTGGTGGTCCAGTCCGACGATGGGATGGCGTTGGCGTTGGCGACAGCAGCCAAGGCAATCAAATAAGTGAATTTCATAATGGGAGATGCGGAGATGTGGAGGGTGAGTGACAAAAGGAGGGTGAGAGGTGGGGAACCAAAGGAGGGATAGAGGAAATCAAGGGAATTTTGGGGTCTATTTATACACCGCCATCCTGTTGGCTGCCATTTTTGCCAGAGAGGTGTGGGTGAATCAAAAGGTAAACACTTGGTTGCAAAAAACAAATTGATGATGAAAGATGGGACTTGCGGCATTGGGCCTGCACTCAAAACAAAAGCATCTGGAAAGACAAGAGACATGATGGCCCAGTGGATCTACAAGGAAATGCTCTGGTGTATGTCCAAGACTAGGGGTACACACCCAGGCAATGGCGATGGCGCTGTTTTCAAACGGTTGCCAGCACTTGTTGGAGGAAGCGACAAAAAAAAAAGAGGACTACGGGGGGTGGGAGTACTACGGGCGGTCATGGGGTGTAATTTATCGGCAACCCAAAAAGACAGTGACCGTGTGAGGGGAAAGACAAAACAAAGGGAGGGGGTCAGAATGGAATCCTCCCCCCTTTAAGTAATGACACGCCGGTGCTGCAAAAACTGACATTAGTATACAATACACCAGCTACGCTCTTTCACTAATAAACTTGGAAACGAGTTGAAAGTTCCACTTGCCGGTAAAGTCGCCCGCAAGAGCCTTCTTTGCCCCCTTCTTGCTGGCATAGTCCAAGCTCTCGACATACACCAACCCGGCATGGATGCCACCTGGCTCGGTATAGTACTCAACCTTGCCGTTCTTGTTGATAATCTCGTAAAAGTCATCCACACTGTCTCTCAAAACCTCTCTTTCGCCCACAATCATAATACAGTTGCCGTTGTTTATAGGGTCAACCTTGGCCCAGTGGTCGCGGAAGTTGGTATTGGTAAATGTGAAAAAGTTATTAACCAAGTCGAGATCATTGTCACCAAGGTAAAAGTTGCCCAAAGTCGTGTCTCTGGACCCCAAGTCCCCCGTGCAATCGCACCCGTGTCTTGGCGGCATAACTGGTGGCGTGCACGGCTGGACCCAGGGAGCATCCAAAACCAACGCCTTGGGCTGGGGCAAGTCGCGGAGATCAAATGCAAACTCAAATTGAGGAAAGTGGCTGAAGTTGGCCTCGGCCTCGGCTGGGTAGGCTATGCTCCGGGCCATTGACAAGGCCATATGGGCACCGGCAGAGTCGCCCAAGAGGGTAATGTCGCAGTACCCCTCCTTGACGAGCAGGTGGTACGAGTTTAAGCACTCAAACAACTGCGTGGGATAAACATGGTCAAACATGGTCAACGAGTAGTCGACAATGAGGATGGAGGTGTTTTGCTGGGCCTCTTCGCTCAATGCATAGTGCAACGCCGCGATAAACACAAACTGCGACTCAAACATATTGAGCAAGTACCCCCCGCCGTGGTAGTACACCACCACGTTCCTCTTTTTGTCGTCTGCCTGGTGGATCCAGTAGCTGCGTGCGTCCAACCTCTTGCCAAAGTTTCTCAAGTCGTTCGCCAAGGGGTGTTTTTTAAACTTTTTGATAATCTTTTCAATCGGCTGGTAACACGCTGCTTTCATGTCATTCTTGTGATAGTTTCCAGCCACAGACGACTCGATCGAGAGCAACACATTTTTGTATAGCGAGTGCTTAAACTCGCGATTGGTGCGCGAGTAGACGGTGCCGATGGTGTAGTATAGCAAAACCGCCTTGACAATGACATAGGGGAGGGCGGCGATCTTTGCTACGAAACTAGCGGAGATCATTGTGGGTGCAGTTGCTCAAAAACGAACAAACAAGAAGGAACAAAAGGATAGAGAGGAAAAAAAAAAGTGTTGGTGGCTGGGTGGCGCGTATGCCGGGTTTTATAGTCTCGTACGGAAAGAGCTGAGCCCCCCCTCGTCGGTGAAGTTGACCAGCGATTGAAGATACCTGGAGGGAGGGGATAACACGGCAAGGGCAACGGAGGAGGGAGGGAAGTGGAAAGCAGGGAAAGCAGGGAAAGAAGGGGGCCAGGGAACGAAGGGAAAGCAACAGCACAAGTATCAAAAAAACGAACTAGAACAAAGAAAAAGTCAATGAATTGGTTTTGGTGGACAATAAGCCGCCAAAACTTTACAAGAAACACTACTCCTTGGATATGCAAAGCACTCCTGTACAAAAGACTACATTGAAAGGGATACCTCTATGGTTTGCGAGGAGCTGGACAAAGCTTGGAAACGGAAAAAAGACAAACTACAAAGCTGGGTGGGGGTGGGGGTGGAGTGGGATCCTTTCCTCCAGTAATGCTTCTTTTGCCAAGATGGTAAAAGTGCGTGCCTTCCAATCCCAGACACTCCTCGCAGTTTCACTACAGGAGGTAGTTTCACTACAAGAGCAGCGTCACGATGCGACCAACAACAACCACCGGCAAAGGGAGGACATTCTGGATCCAGTCCTCCACGGGGCTCATGACCAAAAAAAGACGTACCGTTTTGGCGCGCCACCTTGCCGGCAGGTTTGGTTTGGCCGAGAAGATTGGGCGGTTTCCGGATATAAAACTGCCGGTGAGAGAAGCGCTCGGCAACTGAACCCAAGGGGAGGAGGAGGACGGGCCCAATTACAATGAACGAGATTTACATCCTGGTTTGTACACTTGTTTATTTACATCCTATCAACCTCCCCTCTATAGCTTGAAATTATTTGAGGATTGTGGCACGTCTCCCCGCTTGATGTTACCCTTTGTATCCCTCATCTCGCCCTTTTTGCCAATAACGGTAATATTCTTGGCCTTGGACAATGTATCAATAACCTCCCGGTCCTTTGGCTTTTTGCCCTCCTGGGCTGGCGTTTGCATGGCTCTCTGCCTCTTCACCTCTTCGCGGTCCTTAAAGGTCTTGGTCTTTTTTCTCTTGTTGGCCCTTCTCAACCTCTGCTTCTCGTCTCGGCTCAACTCGTCCTTGGAGTACGAGAGACCCGACTTTAATTGCACCTGCGACTTGCCCTTGACTCCATCCCCCCTCACGGCGTCGTCACCAATCTTGTAAATCTCTTGTGGAGCCAACGCCGCCTCGCCCGACACGTGTAGCGGCTGCGCGTCTTCCATGGAGATTGATGGCGCACTAGCATCGGTCACCTTGATGTCAATGGTCCTCATTTTGTGCGGCTTGGGCACAAAGTGCGCCGAGCAGAGCGCATCCAACTTGTGGGTGACTTTGGTAAATAGTTCGGTGATTTCGTCGTGCTGTTGCTGCACCTCCTCGTTGATCTTGTCCTGCTGGGCATCAACCCCCTGGTGCTCGTCTTCATACAACTCGGCCAACGACTTGGACGACTTTTGCTCCGAGACGTCCGCTTGAGGGCCCCGGTGGAACTTGGAGATGTCGGTAATGATCCGTCTGGGCAAATCGTTGAAATCGTCGTTCTTTATCCTCTTTCTAATCAAGTCCTCCAAAGTTTCCGTGACTTCTTGCGTGATTACTGGAACTGGCTTGGCGGTCCTGTCAAAGCTCAAGTCGGTCTCTTCCAACAACGACTCCTGGGGCCGCTGGCTGGCCTTGACTTCACCCTTCATGGTCCATTTCTTGTCGGCAACCAACTCAGCCTCCAACTTGGCAATCTCGGCCTGGATGGATCGCTGCTGCTTTTCAAACGACGAAAGCTGTTTTTCTTCAGGGGCGGCAGCTTGACTCTGGTCTTCGTCGGCAAAGAGATCAAGCATGGCGGACCCCACAGCATTGTTATATTCCTCTTCCCCAAACTCGCCGTCTTCCTCTTCATCATCTTCATCTTCTTGTTCTTTTGGTTCCTCATCAGCCTGGTCAACACTTTTCTTGCCCTTAAACTGGCCCGGCTTGTCGTAAAAGTCATCGTAATACTCCATCTCTTCCTCTTCGTCGTCTTCGTCATCACTCAAACTGGCAAAATAGTCAATCTCCTCGCCGTCGTCGTCGTCATTGTTGTCGTCTTCCATGCTCACAATCTGTTTGTTGAACTCGTCAATGTCAAAGAAGCCATCATTGAGACCAAATGCATCCTTCTTGTGCGACTCATTGTCAGATGGCACCACCGTTTCATCTTCGGCATCTTCATCTTCATCTTCTTCTTCTTCATCCACATCTTCGGCATCTTCATCTTCCTCATCCACATCTTCCTCACCCTCATCTTCTTCCTCCACATCTTCTTCAACCTCTTCCTCACCCTCATCCCTCTCCTCCTCCTCCTCCTCCTCTTCGCTGCTGGCAACATCTTCTTGAGCCGCATCCTCCGCCTGCTCAGCCCTTTCAACCAATTCCGGTATCTTTTCAGTCAACAACTTCTCCCCCACTCCGTCCAAAACCATCTTGGTTTGGCCAAACACCTGGGTGGAATCCAACCCATCAACGAAAATCTCATCAAGCACAGAATAGTCCTTTGCCAACGGATCAATAAACAACTTGGCAAGTACATTAAACACGTTTCCCTCTTCTTTGCTCAACTTGAATATATCCTGCGGCCTCTCCTGCAATGACGCTAGTATATCGTTCGACATGGTGGTACTATATTGAGTATGGTTTGATAGTATACAACATTTTTTTTTTTTTACTTCTTCTTCTTCTCCCCAGAGAGAGATGAGGTTCCGGACAAGAACGAGAAAAAAAATTAGACACTCAGTTTTCGACACGCTACATTGATTCTAAACTACCCCTCCAAACACCCGCTTGACTATGTTCCAAACACTTCTTCTTGCTTCAATGACTGGCAACAAGACAACATAGAAGAAGGAGCAAAACAACCATATGATAATGATTATAACCACTCCAAGCAAGAACCCGGGCGAAAAGACATAGGGAGACGCACCCAACGGGACCGGGATGACAAAGGTAAAGACGACGGCAAGCACGGCCACCAAGCCACAATACTTTTTAAACTGGTGGTCAAGGTGCTTGTGGTCAATTGGCGCATTTAAATCAATGTCCAAGCTTGGATCCGAGTTGGAGTCCACACTGGAGTTGGACGTTTCTGCGGCTTGTAGTTTGGTCTCGCCCTGCTTGGCCACCTCCACCGAGGCAGCCGGAGGAGGAGGGTACTCCCTGGTGGTGGTGGTGGTGGCGGCGCTTTCGTTCTTGGACTCTGATTCTGGCGTGTCTGTTTGGTCCACCAAACTTGTCCTGTTTCTTGTCCGCTCCCAATCCCAATTGGCGGGCCAGATCAATGACGCCAGAATCGAGATGACGCCAGAATCGAGATGACGCCGCCAGCCACCAAGGCGGTGACATTGCCGGCAAACGACACCCACTGGCTCGACAAGTTGGTGACGTTGATCTCGCCGGTGATGGCCTTGCACACGGCGAGCCACACCACAATGCCCAACACCATCCCGCCTAACGACCCACCAACGGCACCAATCTTGTTCAAGTCCTTCCAGGTAAAGGACAAGGCAATGGGGAAGACGCCCGCGGCTGTGGCACACCCCAAAAAGTTAAACAACCACCCCATGGAGATTTTGGCGGCGCCATAGAAAATCGTGGCCAATGCCGACGAGAACAATGCCCAGACAAAGACACTAATCTTGGCCGCCTTGACCACCTGGCTCGGGGTGGCGTTTGGGTTCCAGTACCGTTTGTAAATGTCGTACGAGATCAAGGTGGATGTGCCAATCAACTCGCCGGCAAACGACGAGGTGACGGAAAAGAAAATCATCACCAAGATCATGGCCGACCCCGATTTGCCCATGAGATAAACGGCGGCGGCCACCACGGGCAAACCTTCGCCCACGTCAAAGTCGCTCAACACGGGGAAATCGTCATACACCGACAATGCCCTCGCCGCCAACCCCAAGCTGGCGCCCATGGCAAAGGGAATAACAAACCAGCAGATTGAGGCGAAAAAGTATGCCCTGGAGGTGATGCGCGGGTCGGCAGCCACGGCGCGCGACAAGTATGCTTGGTCATTCACCACGAGCCCAAACCCCGTGATTATGCTAATCACGGCAAAAATGACCCCCTGCTTGGACCGGAACGTGAGGTAGGATCCTTGAAAGTTGTCGTCCACGGGAGGCAACGACTCCAACAATTGCCACATCTTTTTGGCCGAGCCAATCTTGTCGCTGGCGACATAGACCTCAAACATAAACACAATGATAAACACCAAGATGATGCACGTGTGGGTGGCGTCGGAAATAAACGTGGCGCGCAACCCGCCAAACGAAACGTACACCGCGACTCCAAACGGAATCAACCAGAGCGAGGCGTACTGGCTCACCCCGGTGACTGCTTCAAACACGGCACTGCCGCCAAGCAAGATGCACGAGCTGACAATGGCGTTGCACACAAACCCGCACCAAAGGAAGCTCAAGTGGCCGGCGCGGCCAAAACGAAAGTATCCCATCTCGGGGAATGTGGTGACCAAGTTTGCATTCTTTTTGATTTTGGATGAGATGACGGAAAACACCGACACTTGCAACAAGCCGCCAATGGCGTACCAATAACTGCCACTAACCCCAATGTTGTAGCTCTTGACGGCCGATTCAAGCAAGGTTAAGCTCCATGTCCAGTTGGACAAGATCCCGCTGAGCATCAACCCAAACGGGATCGATCTGCTGCCGGACACAAACTCGTCCACTTTGTGGGAGTCGTGCCGGCTGAATTTGTTTTGCAAAAAGGTGACATAGTTCATGACAATGGCAAAGAAGGCGCCGCCGCCCACTATAAGGCCATAGCCTACGCCTTGAGATAAACTGGGCTCCATTGGGGAAGAGAAGAGGAGGAGAAGAGAAGAAGACAAAGGTCTAGGGCAGAATGACAGCTTTTTCAAAAGCGGGATCGGCAACATTCCGTTCACCTTTTGTATGGGCTGCGCAATTGCTGGAGCCATAGTTTTGTAAATCACTCTTGCGAACAATTGTCATAGGCTGTCGCAATTGATTGTTATTATACCGAAACTCGCTGGCTTTTGTTGTACGGATGCAAACAAGCCATAGTTGCGAGCCGAATGGGAGGCGGGGGGCAGAGTAAAAGGGGAAACGAAACGCCGAGACGGGGGTAATTGCGGATCATTATTGTTGCATAGTTCAATTGTTTTAAACTGTGGCATTTCTGCCAAGCTATCAGAATAAAAAGAAAAAAAAAAATAATTTGAATTGCGCGGCTAAATTTCAATCCCATACCGTTGCGGGAGTGTTGGTGTAAGATGTACAAGCAGCAGTCATTATAGCGGGTCCCTCCTTCCACCTCCTCTGGGTGTAGTGGTGGAAGTGGCGGTGGCAGCAGCAGCAGATATTTGCCGGGAATGAAAGATGAGGGTGGCACTGGTCTGGAGACATACACATGACAGCAAGACAAGACAAGTGCTGGGCTTGGAAGAAACACGCTGGTCCGTTATACATAAAATACAACTGTAACTGAATCACCAAACCCAGCCAACGGCGTTCTCATCTCCACAATCTGTCCACCTTGTTCAACCTTGCCCGTCCGTCGCGTACAACCAGAAACGGAAAGCCAAAAAAAAGCAGCACCAAAAAAAAAGAGAAGAGAAGAGGATAGGATGGGATAATCAATTCCATCACCAGCCAAATGTCTCAAATCACCAAACATCCCATTCTTGTCAACCCCACACGATGGCTAGACATTCCCAAGAAACACGCGGGGAAACTATACCACCATAATCCAAACAGCTACACCCAGCCTCAGCTCCAGGCCAACCCCTTTGCCCAAGCCCTCACCTCCTTCCAACAGCTCTCGCGCCGTGAATGGTTCCCGCGCGGCACGCTCCTCGAAATGACAGTAGCGGTGGTGGCGGGGGAACAATGCCAGGGGCACAAGTTTGTCATTTATCCATTGGTGGAGACGCCGTCACTGGATGGTGCCAATTATGCCACCCGGTTTGTGATTAATAGCGAGACATTTATCAGGATGAGTTTGGACCGTGCCAGGGCCATCAAGTGGGCTCCCCTTGCGTTTCTCGAAAAGAACCCGCCAAGCGTGCGGGACAAGATTGAGCTTATCCCCGAGTTTGAACGTGAGGTGGAGAAGAGGTATAGGAAAAGTATTGACAAGTTGTTGCAAAATGTGCACCCCAAAGAGGAGAAGGAGGAGGAGGAGGAGGAGGAGGAGGAGGAGGAGGGGAGCAATGGCGGGGGGATACTATTGACTGATTGTGACCAACTAATCAGGGTGAGTGGACCAAAGACAATTGTCGATAGAAAACTACTTGGACTAAAACTGGACGTGTACATTAACCACGGCCAGCACCCTGAGCTCTCGCGGCTCGTGGTTGCATTTGCAAACTTCAAGTCTTGAAACAACAACTCATATATATATATAAAGGGGTAAAAAAAAACAAAAAACATCTATCAAAGGAGGAGAATAGCAAACACACTCATCATCATGTTGGTAAAGAAGGAAGGCTGGGCAACAGTCATGCCGCCATTCTTCTTCTTGCTGCTGCTGCTGCTGCCGCTGCTTCCAGAGCTAGTCTCACTTGCTGCAAACGTAACCGAGGCCAATGTGGTGGCAGCAGACTTGTCAGCCTCCTTGACCCACGAATTGACATCGGCAGCACCAACCGTCTCGTCAAACGAGGTCGAGTTGGACACCCATACAATGGCATTGCCCTGGGAGTCAAACGCCACGCCGCCAGTCATTGTGGCATCCAAGTCACGCTCAATAAATGCCGGGATGGCAATGCCCGCCTCCACCTGGTCAGCGCCTTGGTAATCGTGAATGGTGGCAAACAAGTGGGTGTATTCGGTGGCATTCATCACTTCGAAAATGTCAAACTCGCCACACCCAGACCGCCAGCACGAGCAATTGACATTTGTAGAGTATTGCGCCGTGCGGGGAATGTGTGCATTCAACAACCAAATGGCGGGCATATTATAGTTGGCCACGTCCCAAGCGGCATGGGTTTCATTGGGCATTTGAAACTCAAACAAAAACATCTTGGTGGTGCCGTAAAACCCATGAAATGCCGGGATATCGGGGCGGTACACCCCACAGTCGCCACCATAGCTCGAGGCGCCGCAGCTAATATTGGAAAAAATGACAAACTCTTGGTTCGAATTGATCAAGGTATCCTGGGCCAACACCGTCGACGCCGAAGCCGCCGAAACACCATCCGAGTCGGCAAACGTCAACCCAAAGCCAAGACACGACGAGTTCTTGCCGGCGCGGGTCAAAAAGGTGACATTATCGCCAGTGCCGCTCTCAGCGTCAAAGTACGACAACCGGGTCCAGTTGCCCGACGCATCATTGCCGTGCTCAAAGCCATCAGAAACATAGCTGGCAAACTTGTTCAAAACCAAGGGCCCGCGAAAGTGCACACTAACTTCTTCGTTCAAGGGGGAGTTGGCGCCGCTAAAGGTTTGCGGCGTGCTATTCAACTCACAGGAGCAATCATCAGAGAATATATCATTGAGGGCGCTCACTTGCAAGTACGAGCCGGTGTAGCCAAAATTGTCATACTGGATGGCCTCCACCTCCTGCTTGGCAAGAGCTAGGGATATGAGGGACACGGTGGCGAGTAGGGTTGAGTAGATCATGGTGGGTTGTAAGGGCTGTTTGCGTTTGAGTCCTTTTTCTTGTTTTCTTATCTAGTGGGTTTAAGGAAAAGGGAAAAGGGGAGATGAAGCCAATTTAGAAAAACTTTAGGAAACTTTGTAAACACCGAAGGGCAAGAGGGAGAAAAAACTCGGAACGTGTGGGATGGTGGAATTGCTAGAGCCAGACAACTATTAATAGAAGTGGGCTTGGTAAAAGGAAAGAAAGGAAGTAGTCCAGCGAGATGGAGTAGCCCAGCGAGATGTAGGTCATTGGTCATCAGATTGGACAGGGTATGCTACCCTTGATGCGACATGACACTATTGATACTCCCCCCTCCCCCCCACTTCATCTATTGTTGTATACTCACTGCCTCGTTTGGGCTGACGTCATTGCAAGAAGGTATACAGGAACATAGCCCCCCCCCATGGAGGCTATGTGTGGAACCTACCTCCGTCAGTATATGGCGTGTTTTTATATATTTGGCCCGAGTGGGTGTCTCTACTTGCCTCGTGGCTGTGTAAGGGGGTTATACCAACCTCGTATACACACACTCTCTCGTCTCTAGTTTTGACTCAATACAGGTGCCGAAACTACTAAATGGTAGCCCTGCCTTGGTTTACATTTGGACAATGGCACCTTTCCACCCATCTTGATGGGTTCAAGTGAACAAGACAGACAAGAGATCCCGCCCAGGATCTCCCTCTGGCTTTTATTGAGATCTTGCCCAATTTTTTTCCCTGTCTCAATGGGCGTGAAAAATTCACCATCTGGTACCAACCATCAACCAACCCCAACAATCAGACAGCCCAAATCCACCCTCACCCCACCATATGCATCCGTTTCTCCGGCGGTACACCGCCAAAGCACACCACACTCCCCTCTCAGATGCATTCCGAATATCCATGTCTCGTATAGCCAACCAAGCCATGATCCTCACCTCGGCAACCCCTCGGGCAAAGACATCACCGGCTCAATTGCACGGAATGACCCTTGGCTCGGTGTGCTCGCTCTCGGTGCACCCCACGCCACTACTCCAGTTTAATCTACACCTACCTTCGTACACCAGCACCGCATTGCACAAGCACAAGTACTTGGCCATCCACTTGCTCGCGCCACAAAAGCAGAGCGTGAAATTGGCGCGGGTGTTTGCCAAGGGCGTCAAGCAAAACAAGATACTGGAACCAAAGTTGAAACAAAATGAGGATGATGATGGGGAGACGTTTCATGAAATGACCATGCCGTTTAAGCACCTAGCGGGCAGTACAGAGTACCGATTCCACGAGATTGATGGCGTGAAGCTCCCCGTGTTGATCGATTCAGAGACGGTGTTTATATGCAAGGCCCGAGAGAGTCTTTGTGTCGATGACCACGAGATTTGGGTGGTGCTGGTGGTTGAGATTTTGGATAATGGCCGCCCCACTTCGGGTGGGGTGCTCTATTATAATCGAAACTTTTGTACCATTGGCGAGCCTATATAGATATTCAATGCAAGGGAAAGGAAATAGCAGAGCAAAGCTAAGGAAAAGCAAAAGCAAAGCAACGTGGAGCAAAAGCAGAACAGAGCAAAGCAGAGCAGAGCAAAGGAAAAGCAAAAAGGTTATGCCGTCTCCAACAAGTGCTGGCGCTCACTTGCAAGAAGCTGCGTTTCATGAATGACGCGAGGAAGAATGGTTTCAAACTTTTCGTCAAGTTTCTTGACCCTCTTTTGAAACTTGACCACAATCTCATTCTTTTTAATCAGCTCGAGGTCATGCGTCAATCTCTTGATCTCATCGGCTCTGCCAAGTTGCTTATTCATCAACTTTTGCCGCTTCAACACAACCGCGTGCAATTCCGCCTTGACCCGCGTCAACTCGGCCTGACCTTGGTTTATCCTCGCCTCATACTCGGAGTAAACTTTTTCCAACGCTTCAATCTCCCCTTGCTGCTGCTTCAACTCGAGGGTCTTGGCCAGCTTTTGCTGCAATGCCGCCTCTTGACTGCTCAACTCGCCAATCTCCCGGTTCAACGCCGCAATCTCCTGGTCCAACTGCATAACTTGATGCTTCAACCCCTTGATTTTGCCAAACACCCGGTTCTCATGCGTCATGGTCTTGTAGGTGCTATTGTACTTGCTAATCTTGTTTTTCAACACCTCAATTGACGTTTTCAACTCGCCTAGTTTTTTGTTTTCGTCCCGCTTGTACTTTTTCAGCCTTGCCTTGGCGGCGCTCAACTTGTTCATGATGGACGTGAGCGAAATCTGGAGCGTGGTCAAGGAGGAGGTGTCGACGCATTTGTTGACAATATGGTCCTGGTCCTGGTCCTGGTCGTCGTCGTCGTTGGTGTTGACGACAATGTGGCCAAGAAGGAGTGTGTCGCGGTGGAAAATGTCAACTTTGTATTGAAAGAGAGGGGTCAACCCATAGATTGCAATGTATGTGGTGGTGGTGGTGGTGGTACCATCATCCTCGTTGTGGTTGAAAAACTTAAAGTATGTCCAGTTGACATTGTTCAATTTGATGGTGACATCACTAGGGTCGTAGGGGAAATCGGGATCCAAAATTTTGAAAATTGCCATGGACGAGTCAATAACCATGGTTGCCATAGACACCTTACCCGCAGTGGAGACACCCAGGGCGCCACTGTTGTTGTTGTTGTTGTTGTTGTTGTTGTTTTTCCGCAGTGATGGTTCACCGGTAAACAAATTTGGATTCTTCAAAATCGCCTTGAACGCAGCGGTGATTGACCAAAACGGCTGCACAATGAGGGTGTTTTCAATGATTGTGACATTCAGGGAGATTGTCGTGGTGGTGAGGGACGTGGACGTTGCTGAACTCGTGGAGGAAGTTGTGGTTGTGGTGGAGGAGGATGTGGCGGATGTGGATGCTGCAGCTGTTGCTGGAGTGTTGGTGTTGGTGTTGGTGTTGTTGTTGGTGCTGCTGGCGCTGACGTATGCTGGAGGTGGCACTTTTCCCGACAAGGACGACGACCGCAACCGGTTCTTCAACACGGTCAACTTGCTATTAAAGGGCGAGATGATAAAGTTTTCAAAGTTTCGAAACGCAACCGAGGCTGTGTCACTGCCCAACCCTTTGTAGTCCTTCCCAATCAGGTCCCTCACCTTGATGACCAACAACTTGTTGTCGTTTAAATTGATGGATATATCGTCGCTCAAGTTGGGTATCGAGCTCACCAAGCTGCTCGATTTCCGGGAAAAGATTGCTTGGTTGATGATGTGGATGGAAAAGAACAAGTAGAGCTTTACCTGCACCTTGGGGAAATTGGAATGGTTGATATAGTTGCACAATGTCAATGGGGCAACCAGAAACGAATTGTTGATCCAGCTAAACAAATAGTTGACATAGTTGACAATGATGAAGCAAATCATGGCGTTTACGAGGTTGCTGTTTAAGAATCGGTTCTTGTCGTCGTACTGGATCTTGGTGGTGATTTTCTTGGCCGAGATGGATGTTATATAGTTGATGCTCGACGAGCCAATCAACTCTGACGAGACGATGGATTTGGACAAGATGACAAAATAGTTGAAATAGCTCTTTTTGGGAACCACCTTGACCAAGGCGTAAAACACGCTGGCGTCAAGGATGGAGATTTTGGCCAACGACAATGCCATGCTCTTCCAGCGGAGGCCGGGGTGCAACTTTGGCTGCGGCTTCTTGTCCAGGGAAATAAACATATTCATCAAGAATTTCCCCCCGATAAAGTTGCTTCCGGAAATGAGGTAGACAATGAGCAACCCCAACGAAAGGGACCGGGGAAGGGAAAGCATGATAAACACAAGCGACAAGATATCGCGCAAGCTGCTTCCGGAGGGAAAGATGGATGCGTTGGGGTAGTGGTGGTGATGGTGATGGTGGTGGTGGACGCCGCTGTTGGCACTGTTTGTGTTTGTGTTTGCGCCTGTGCTGTCCTTGTGCGCCCGCGGCTTTTCCCACCCGGGTGTAGGGTTGGTGCCACCGTTGTTGTTGTTGCTGCCACCACTGGCGCTATTGTTCATATTCGCGTGATGGTAGTGGTGATGATGGTGGTGCTGTTGCTGGTGCTGTTGCTGGTGCTGTTGCTGGTGCTGTTGCTGGTGCTGTTGCTGTTGCTGTTGCTGATGCAGTTGCAGTTGTTGTTGCTGGGACGATGCTGACTTGTTGACCAGCGCTGCACGAGACCGGCGTTGTTGCTGCTGTTGATGAGCGGCGGATGGGGCGGACGCGGTTGACAGGGAATATCGGCTGGTTGGTGGTGTCTGCATGAGCGTGTAATAATGAGAGTTGGAGAATGGGATGTTGAATTTTTTTTCTCCTCCTCTTTCTCCTGCGTTTGTTGAAACGGATGGTGGGAAAGTCAATGTGCTATATGACCCTAAAGGATGTGATATTATACCTCTGTATGTGAGTAGTCCTTCTTCCTATTTGTCTAGCTGACTCCCGCTGGTCAACTTGTTGCTCTTCCAGACTCAACCAAGAAAAAATTTTTTTTTTCCCACAGTCTTGGACAACAAAGCGTGGGGGAAGAAGAACTAGGAGGTGGAGTGGAGGGTGGGGAGAGTAGTAGTAGCAGTAGAGGGTGCCATTAAAGAGAAGAGAGTGGTTGCCCGGTCAAGGAGGCGTAGGTGGAAAAAAGTGATCAATGTCAAATTGGGGGGCGATGACAGGCTTTGTTTACTTGTATTTGGTTGGCTGTCAACATCTCAAGACGCGCAAAGTGAGTGAGACAAAAGTGTGAGACTGAGAGAGAGAAAAAACACACAACTATACTTTTGACACAAGATCTCATTGGCTTTTGCGGAACTACTCTTGCAACACCGGGCCATTGTGCCATTGTGCCAGTTCCCCTTCCCCTTCCCCTTTATCCAATTGATCATTTAGGACGATGGGCAATGACACAAACATGGCATGCATGTAATGCTGACGGTTTTTGTCCTGTTGAGAGCTGGTTCGACAGGGCTGCCAATTGTGATGGCAATATCAATGGAGCGGGCAGAACTTGATTGGTGGAAAGGGAGAGTCATGCTACAGGGGGGAGAATCTACCCACAAGAAGAGTGGTGTACACGTTGTTGCTTGTGGTGACAGCAACACCAGCCAGCTACTACAACAGAGTATACAGACAACAGGCAACAGACACCAGAGAGCAGACAGCACAGAGATGAAAGAGGAAATTGTTCACGTGACAATAATCTCCTTTTATTTTTTTTTTTTCTTTCTTTCTTCTCCCCAGTTGAGTGATTTTTCACCTCTTGTTGTCTTTGTCCCCCGTTCTAAAGTGAAGGAAGAAAAATCCCGATGGCGGTGGGAAACAATAGAACAGGCACTGACAATGGGGAAAAGACCGCGAAGTTGCGGCATCACTGCGTTTGAGTCCCATCCTCATGCCGCAGTGCTTTTGGGGGGAGGCCGTTGCCCAAGGTGCGTGCGCGCGACTGGAAAACTGAAACAAGAGGCTTCGCTCCAATGCTCGCTCCAATGTGTACACCAAGGCAGGTTGGAATGAATCAGGGGTAAAAGAAAAAGGGATGTGAACCGTGTCCCCACTCCACTCCACTGAGTGAATGCCGTGCTTTTTGGTCCACTGGAGGTGTCAAAAAATTGGTTTGTATTCTGGCAATGTCAGGGAATGGGATACAACCACCAGGTGCTGTCAGTTATTGTGGCACGGAACCTTTTTTTTTTTGATTTTTTTTTTTGCTGTTGTTGTTGTTGTTGTTGTTGGGTGGATGCTGGTACAACTTTGTGGGAGGTGAAAGAACAAGCTTGGACCAAATACGAGTATTATTGGTTCAGACAGCTTCTACCTCGGCTAAAGTGTAACCGACTCTAATCACATTGCTGTTGTCAAGGAGAGGGAGGTGGAAAAAAAAAAAAAAGAGTCCTACTGCGGGAGTGTCTAGAGTGGGAAAGCTCACAAAGGGGAAACTGTCCAAACAAGGGGGGATGCCAAACAACTTGACCAAATTGGTAGCAGATTGGATAGGAGATGCATTGGCTGCAGCCGTGGCATGTGATTGGCTGAAGCATAATATTTTTTTTTTCTTTGCTTTCCGTTCCTTTGTTTCGTTTTGTCTTGTTTAGGGCGAAGGTTTTTCAGCGGGGTGGGAGATAAGGACAAGGCTTTCATACTCGGCATTTACCAGCTTGTCAGCCCAACGGGGGAGCTAATGCGTCGTTGTTGCACATGATCTGCTTCTGTTGCATGTTGCACATCATCTGAACGGAATGCCAAAAGTGTGTTTGAGTGTGTGTGTGGGGGAGCAAAGGGCACGCCGATCACTGTTTGTTGGCCAAATTTAGTGAAGAAACTGACAAAGGCAAATGCTTTTAGAGCAAGCAATAGTTTCTTATCCTGCACTTGTTGTTGCACTGAAACGGCCAAGCCCAAAAAACTATAAACAGCGATGGCCCCCGCCGCCTCTCCCAAATAAACTCATAACGGCACAAACCAATGTAATTGAGAGATGCAAACCCGAAAGAAAGGAAAAGAGCCAAGAGAAAGGGAGGAGAGGAGGGGTAGTCTAAGAACAAGACCAAGAATAGCACCAAGAACCAAGAACCAAGAAAGGAGAAACACGGCCTCTGGCCGTGTTTCGGTATGGCTAAGCCTTTCAAAGCAACATTCCCCTTCCCCCCCCCCACGCTCGCCTTGTCCATCTTCGGACTCGTCCTCCACTTTTCTACCTGTATCCTCTTGCTCAAAAGGAAAAACAACACACAAACAGCAATCAGATTGGGCCGCCCTGCAACAACGGGGGACAACACCCAACGGGGGAGGAGGAGGTGGGGAACCCAACCCAACTTGGTGCGTTTACAACACGCCTTTCCCAATCCTTTGTCTTGTATTTTCTTGTTCCTTCCTCCTTTTTGTGTGTCGACGGGAAACTTTTCTTGCACAAAGGTGAAAATTTTTTTTTATTTTTTTTTCTGGTTGGCGACGAAAAAAAAAAAAAAATTTCTTTCTCTTTTTTTTTTCCAACCTTAAATTTTCTATGCCGGAGCCGTTTGGAAAAGAAGCAGGAGAGCAACGTCGCCAGGTTGTAGCAACGGCAGCGGAGGCTGTAGTTGGCAGTAGTCGTAGTGATGGTCGTGGTTGTGGTTGTGTTTTTGCCGTAGCTGGCAGTGGTGGAAGAAGAAAAAAAAAAAAAGACATTTTTGGACAGACAGACAGACAGAAGCAAACGACAGACAGAGAAGAAGGACAAGAAAAAGTTTCTCATCTTTCTCATCTTTCTCATCTTTCTTTTGGACAACAACAACAACAACAACAACCAACAGCAACAGCAACAACAATACTCAACCCACTCCGTCCCTCTATCCAAACTACCAGGAAAGAGACAACATACACACCCACCACACCATCGCTACAGCCCAGTCCCACAACCCAGCCCATCCAACTTTCAGTCTCTCTCTCTCTTTTTTCCTCGCTCTTCCCCTTTCTCGTAGTGGCCATCAACGTTGATCCACAAAGCAGAACGATTTTTTTTTTTTTTTTTTTAAACTCAGCTTTTTCTTCCTTTACAACACAACGCTGAGTCTTCCTTACAGAGAGAGACACAGACCCACATCATGATGACTTTGCCCAATGAAGAGACCCCTTCTATCACCGACGACGCTGCCGTGGCCGCAGCTAATGTGCACAGCATCAAGATTGACGATGCATCCGGCGCCGGTGTAAGCATTCACCACCACCACCCATTTGTACACCACCAACAAAACCCATACGACCATCACAACATGTCCCAGCAGCACATGCCTATCCCCGTGCCCCACCACAGTCTCCACCAAATCCACCTCCAACAGCAACAAGGCCAACCGCACCAGCACCAGCAGCAGCAGCAACAGCACCAGCAGCACCAGCAGCAGCAACAGCAACAGCAACAGCAACAACAGCAGCAGCAGCCACAACTCCCGCTCCATCTTCACCAGATGCAGCAGCAGCAGCAGCAGCAGCAGCAGCAGGGTCACCACCAGTTGTCGGCTGCCGCCAACCAACACTTGATCCACTCCAACCTGCACACCCCGCAACCGTACCAGCAACAGGCGCACCAACAAACCCATCTTTTGCATAACAACAACCACCAACAAATCCCCCAACAAATCCCCCAGCAGTTGCACCACCAGTTGTTGACCCCCAACCCGTACCAGCAGCAGCAATACGCTGCTCAGCAGGCAGCTGCTGCCGCTGCCTCCGCCACGGGAGGCGCCCAGTTGCACGCCCAGTTGGGCGTCCACCACGACGACCATTTGGGGCTTCACTTTAACCAGCCCTTGACGTACCAGCAACACCCTCAACAGTTGCACCATTTGGCCATGAATGCAGCAGCCATACCACCAATGCCACACCAACAGGGACAGCACCCGCAACAGTACCCGCAACAGTTGTCGCAGCAGGGGGCCCAAGCCGCCGCCGCAGCAGTTATGGTGCACCATACTCCCCAAACCACCCCGCAGCCAACGCAACAACAATATCAACAACAACAGCAACAGCAGCAACAGCAGCAACAGCAACAACAACAACAGCAGCAGCAGAACCAACAACAGCAGCAGGACCAACACCTCACACCAAGAAACCAACTGCGCCAACTTAAAACCAAGGATGATAGGCTGCAACATCTTTCACAACCACAAAGCCGCCAATCCACCCCCCGCCAGGACACACCACAACCTGCACTGGGTCCTGGCGCTGGTCCTAATCCCGGCTCACACCCACCGCAGCTAGATGTCCTTTCCAACAATTCGAGCTTTTCCGACTTGCCCTCGCGCAAGGTTGCCCCCAGATCCAGCGACTTGTTCCGTGTGGGACCTCCCTTTGGCGAAACGGTGCAACACCAAGATGTCTTTTGCCAGGCCAACGATGTGCAGGTGACGCCGCGTTTACAAGCGCGGATCGACCGTGGGTTTGAAGTGGGTGAGACTGGTACCTGGATTGGATACAAGAGAAACTATTTTACGTTGGTGGCGGCATTCAAGATGGACGGTCTTGATTTCAACCAGTTTATCCAAAACAAGTTTTACACGTATGAAAAAAAGGCTGATTTGAATGGGTTGCACCCCCACCATCCCAACCACCCCCGAAACCAACCCCAGAACCACCCACACCACCCACACCACGCCCAACACCGCGGGGAGAACCGGGTTGCCATTAGCTACTTTGCCATTCGGTTGGTTGCCAAGTGCTCCGACGACGATGTTGCCATTTCGTTGGTGCAGCACACGGCCAAGAGGGACAAGGGCCCCCAGTTTCCCCCACCCATCTACCCCGCCCTCCCCGGTGATCTTCCTGATCACGATACGGTGAAGCAGAGCTGCAACAAGCGCAATGGCAACAAGATTGAGCACATGAATAAGATTTTCTATTTCGACCGGGCCAGCTACTATGACGACTATAACCTCAATACGATGAAGGACCACTCGATTTTGAAGCATTATCCGTCAAACTCAATTTCCAAGGTTGCCCGGTTTGAAAGAATACAATTTACCAGTTCCATTCGGGTCAAGTCCACGGCGTCCACGGCGAGGTACTTTACCTTGCATGCCGAGCTCTTGGGCATTGTTGAGGATGAGGATTTGCAGATTCAGCCCATTTTGTTGAGTTCGGTTGAGTCGCCGCCATTGATTATCCGGGGAAGATCGCCCAGCAGTTATCACAAGGACAAGACCAGCGGGTACCGCGCACAAGCTGTATAATATGAAAGGAGGAGAAGAAGAAGAAGGAGGAGGAGAAGAAAAAAAAGAAAAGGAGGAGGAGGAGTAGAAGAATAAAGTAGACGATGCTTAGAATATGTCAAGATAGTAAATAGAGAGTAGTTGAAAAGTTTTCCGCTTTGTTTTCATGCTGTTTTCCCACGTGATTGCGCATCAAAAACAAGTGGCCAAAGGTTGGCCCGAAAATGTACCCCAGAAAAACCAGAAAATATCTACAGGGTGCAAAACCGTTGCTTTCGAGGTGGGGAGACGGGTCAGGACAGGGTGGCAACAACGACTTGGAGGTGATAGACAAGTAGCTAAACACTCATGTACTTTCTCTACTCCCTTGATGACCCTCCCACAGCTCCCCCCACCTAGAACCTCCCCAAAACAGGACCTTCCTCATCTGCTCACTATAGGGTCACTCATCATGTTCAGCTGGCTGTTTTAGGCGCAGCACACTACCCATTTTTTTTTTCTTTCTTTCTCTCACTTACTTCTGCTTTGCCTCGGTTTTTTCTCTACTAGCCTCGAATGAATCACAACTGGACCTACCAGATACACGCCATTACCAATTGGATAAACCACCCTTGGAGACCCCACACTACCCCCTACCCCCTACTCCTCCTCCTGGCCAGCCGCTGAACAAACACAAACACCTTACCGCACCCAAACTGGCAGGGTAGAGAGCAGCAAAAGTTTTTTTTTTTTTCATTTACATCCTCAACAGTGTGTATACCCCAGGACTCAACCAACCCCATGTCTGAAAATTCACTCACGCCCCCACCACTCCCGCATGGCACGCCACCGCCCCCCACAGAGTCTATTTCTATACCGACATCCACTTATGAAACCCTTCCGAGGGCAGGATACTACTCCAACGACCAGTCGACCCCCATTGTTGATGTCAAGATTATCGACAAGCAATCGCTCCATTATATCATGCTCTCGGGCGTGGCGGGCGGTCTTGCCGGCAGCGCCGCCAAGACGCTCGTTGCCCCCTTGGACCGGATCAAGATTCTTTTCCAAACCAGCAACCCCGAGTTTCTCAAGTATAGGGGCACCTCGCAGGGGTTGATATCGGCGGTCAAGGTGATTTGGCAGAGCGATGGCATGTGGGGCCTTTACCAGGGCCACACAGTGACGCTATTCCGTATATTCCCCTATGCCGCCATCAAGTTTGTCGCTTATGAGCAGATCCGCACCTTGCTCATCCCCAGCGACGAGTACGAAACCGCTGGAAGGAGGTTTATGGCCGGGTCGCTCTCGGGGTTGGCGTCGGTGTTCTTTACCTACCCCTTGGACCTTGTGCGGGTCCGGTTGGCGTTTGAGACCCAGCACTTGGCCCATTTAAAAATGCACCCCGCACACAATGAGTTTTTCCAGACCCGTGGGGGCAAGGTGGTTAGCACCGTGCGGATGATTTATCACGAGAACCCGCCGTCGCGGCCCAATGACCCCGGTTGGCTCCGGTTGATGCAGCGGGTATTGCCCAGCAAACTCAAGTCGGTATCCAATTTCTACCGCGGGTTTGCCCCCACGATTTTGGGCATGGTTCCCTATGCCGGTGTCAGTTTTTACACCCACGATTTGTTGCACGATGTGCTAAGATCAAGGTGGTTGGCCCCGTACACGGTGCAGCCCAAGGAGATGGCCATCACCCACGTCAAGATTAAAAAGGGTAGTGGCAGTGGCAATGGTGGGGGGAATGGCGAGAGCACGAGGGAGTCACGGGCTCCGCTAAAGGCTTATGCCCAGCTCGCGGCGGGTGGTCTTGCCGGGCTTTGTTCACAAACGGCAGCATACCCGTTTGAAGTGATTAGGCGAAGGATGCAAGTGGGCGGGGCAATCAACCACGGCCAGTTTATGTCGTTTAAAAACACCGCCAAGATGATTTACCGCGAGTCGGGCATGCGGGGGTTTTTCATCGGGTTGAGCATTGGGTATATGAAGGTGGTTCCCATGGTGGCGACTTCCTTTTTTGTCTATGAGCGCATGAAACGATTATTGGGTATATAAAAAAGAGCCATGGCCTTTTGGTAATATACACCTTTATTTATTAGAATAACCTGTGTGAGTGGGTGTTTTTCTTATATACATGGTTAGAATAACCTGTATGTGTGGGAGTGAGTGAGTTTCTTATATACATGGTTAGAAAAACCACCACCACTTTTTCTTACCCGCCGGCGTGCCAAACTTGGGACTAGATGCAGTAAAGTCCTTGACGCCCTTTTTGGCCAAGTCCTTGGCGATTGATGCCGTGGTGGAAAGCTTGTCCCTCCCAATATTGAATCCCCACCGGCGCAACAACCGCACCACCCCGGGGGTAATGGCCGTGGTGATGGGCAACCTAATAAAAATCAAACTCTTGTGGATACCATAAGCAATGGCAAACTCGGTCCACGAAAAGTGCTCAAGCAACAGCCACTTGTTTGTGTGGTTATTCTGTTCTTGCTGCTGTTGTCCCACTTCAACCTCTTGGTGGATCTTGTCAATCTCCTGTCTCCGGCGCAACTCGTCGCGCGACACACCATAGCCAAACACCTGCTTGACTTCGTTTTCATAGTATTCAATCTTTTCCCGGCCCATCGAGTGCACGAGCACATAGCAGATGGGCAAGTCGATGGAGGAGAGGCCCAAGTAGACGGCAAGAGCAGGGAACCCATACTCCTTGATGAGCTCCTTGATCCCGCGGGGTCTTTTGGTGGTGTTGGGAATGCTGCCGCTGCCGCCGCCGCCGCTGCCTGCTCCCGTAGAGTTGAACCTCGGTTTAAAGGGGGTAAAGATGCGGATGGGGTTGAAGAACGCCCTCCTCATGGCGGTGAAACGAAACATGGCCTGGGTGGTGAACGAGAACAAACTTGCTTTTGGGGTAATGAATTTTTTTTTTTTTTTTTCCTTCTCTTCCTTTCCAACCACGGGAAGCGGGTAGCGGATGGCAAAGCCGGGGGAAGAGACTTTCTATTCACCTAAACTGACTATAATACTTTTCATCTTCAAAGCGGGCTTGGACCAACTCTAGGACGTGGGGCGGGTATACGTCCGCCACGCTCTCACCTCCCTTCAACACTCTCTTTTCGTGGTTGCGTTGCTCCTCCTTGGTCATAACCACCACATTCTGCAACGAAATCTCCTCATTGGCCAACCACCGCGAGAGCGTCAACCGGGTCGAGTAGTTTGAAATGGGGCTCTTGCCCCGAAACACTTCCTCCAAAATATAGTTGGCGTCCGACATGGCAATCTTGACTCGTTGGTCAAGCATGCCCAACCGCGCCTGTTGCGCCGCCAACGATTGCAACAAGTCGTCATACACCTTGGTCCGGTTCTTTCCCTCGATTGGCTCCATGGGGTAGCCAGATACGGTGGTGAGAATGTGGGTGGCAATGGCAAGACCAAACATCCCCGGCATGGTGCCCAAAACGGGCAAGATCCGCACTCGAAAGTCCTTTAGGGCCGAGAGCTGGTCCACGGCACCCCGCTGAAACTCGTCTTCGGGCAACGGCAAGAGCTTGGCCTTGCGTGGATCCGGCTTCTCGGCCGAGAACACCATGGGGATCCCCTGGGTTACCCCCCTCTTTTTCAAAATCACTCGAATGCGCTTACACAAGGGATCCTCTTCGGTTTTGGAAATGTCAGCCACATTGATCCGCGTGGGGTCCGATTTGCATGCCGCCCCGCCAGAAGACACAATGGGGATGCCTCGCTCGTGGCAATACACAAGCAAATCGCACTTGGTGTCGAGGTTGTCGATACAGTCCACGACACATGTGGGGGAAAAATCTCCATCGTGCAAAAGAGACTCGGCCGATTGCAAGTTCCAGAGCTGGTTGCGGGCGTCAATCTCCAACCACGGGGTGATTTGCAACAAGTGCTGCTTTAAGCAGTCAACTTTGGCCGTGCCCACGTCGGCGAGCGTGGCCACGGCGTGCCGGTTCAATGAACTGAGCGACACTTGGTCAAAGTCAATAATGCGGAGTTTGCCCACGCCGGAGCGCGCAAGCATGGTGGCGACCCAGGACCCTACCCCGCCGGCGCCCACAACGATGATGCGCTGGTTGCGGACTTTGGTCATTCCTTCCTCGGTCAAGAAGGCATAGTTTCTCGCGAGCTGTTCGCGGATGAGCTCCTCCGAGTGGTGTCGTGGGGTGGTAGGAGCCGGAGCGGGTGCAGCTTTTTTGTTTTGGTTATTGTCCTGCTTCTGTTCCTTATATACATGGTACCATTCAACTAGACCGGCAGTTATTGCAGCGGTGGCAAGCACTGATAGCACAATGTTTCGCGACATGATCAAGCACGATGGTGTTGCTACAAATTTTTTTTTTTTTTTTTTGGCTTGTTCCATTTTTCAGTTCCATACTCTGTTTATACAATTTCGCATCTACACAACAACCAGGACACAACCAGGACACAACAAAGCTACAACTTACCAGCAGCATCCTTTCTTCCCACCGTGCACTTGATCAACCCGTTGGGGTCAGGAGATGGGTAGAACAACTCCTTGTTGTCCTTGATCCCCTTCCACTCCAAGTTGAACAAAATATAATGCTTGTTGGGCAAGACATAGGTGACTTTCTCAACCTCCTTGACGCCGGCCAAGATCCGTTTGCTCATATTGTACATTGTCGCCTGCACGCTGGCTGAGTTCTCGGTGCTAAACAACTCCAACGTAATATCCCGCGCCGTGTGGTGGGTCCGGTCAAAGAGATCCCCCGCGGAGGCAACGTCGGCAAGCGACTGCAAGTTAAAACTCCACGTGGCGTCAATGTCGGTGGACAAGATCCGGTCCGTTGTGGGCTGCAACGTGGTGTAGTCACACACATTGTACCCGTAAAACATTGACCCCGTGGACTTCAACACCGTGAGCCCCCTGATTGACGACGAGAGCTCCAACTTTTTGCTAATCTTGTCATACTTTAAAAAGGTGCCTTTGGTCTCTGGGTCGTGCTTGAAACTGTGTGGGTGGGGCTTGCCATCCAACACAATCTTGTTCCAAGTCGATTGAACAATCTTGATCTCGACCCCCTGGACCTGGGTATACTTTTTTGTAAAGTGCGTGGCCAAATGGGCAGCAAACTTTTCAATGGGCCACACGTCATTGTTCTTGGCTTCAACAAGGATGGTGTTTTTCACCGTGTCGGTGGGGACAATGCTCGAATTGTCCGCCTTGGTGTACGACTCGTCAAAGGCGCCATAGAGCAACACTTGCACGTTGGCCTCAAGGACATCCTGGACCGTGGGGTTCTGGGGGTCTTTTTTCACCTTGAGGAACTTGACATTGTCTTTACCATATGAGGATGCAACAACAGGAAAGGACATGATGGGACTTGCTTGCTCAGTTATTTGGAATTTAGGGGGAAGGGGGTGGGACTTGCTTGCTCAGTTATTTGGAATTTAGGGGGAAGGGGGTGGGAGTTGCTTGCTATATTTATACATTTCCTTATCAGCCAACAACAAGTATCTCGGTCATCTCCGAGCGGTTGAACCACTTCATCATGTGACTAGCACTTCCGCGCATTACACCCAAAAGTCGTACCATACATTACTATACAAGGTGGCCATGGCTACTAATCATTCTTCTTATCGAGCCCATTTTCAGCAGTCTCATCAATCGTACGATCAGCTTGAGAGACATTGCCCTCGCCAGGCTCCTCAGCAAACCGCAAGCTCTTTACCTTCTTGGACCGGGTCTCCGTAGCGGCAACACCGGTGCTGGTGCTCTTTGTATCTCCCTCATCAATGTTGCTACTGTCGTCAATGTCAACGGTGGTGGAAGTGGTGTTGGTGTTGGTAGAAGTGGTGCTGGTAGAGGTGGAAGTGGTTGCGGCAGCCTCTGTGGCAGCCACCTCATTGTCAAACACCAACTCGGCTGTTCTGATCCACCGTCTCCTTCTGGTGTACTTGCTAAAAGTATCCTCCGTGGTGGGGTTTTTCCACGTATTGTCGTAGAAAATAAACCCCTCGTCCGACGACGGGTTGGCGGTAGTCTTGGCCTTTTTCGAGCTGGGCAAGGTGATTGCCCCATCGTTGGTCAAGTCCAACCTCCACGTCTTGTCCACCCACCGCCATGTGGCGTTGGACAACTTGCCATCCACGTAGGGAGAGTCGTCGGTGCTGGTGTTGGGCAACTTGAATGTATCAATGGAGCTGCTCTCGTTGAGGAATTCGTCCGTCCATGGTGTTCTTTCATAAGAAAGCAAGTTGCTCGTCCACCCAATCCCCAACCACCGTCGCTGGTTCTCGTAAATCACATACGTGAACCGAACGGGCTTGTTGCTGCCAGCACCGCCAGCACCGCCAGCACCGCCGCCCCTTCCAGTGTCAAACTTTTGCACCTTGGCAAAGGCAGCGGCAAACAACGAATGGTTCTTTGCCTGGCTGAAATCTAAACCGGTTAGATAAAAGCAAGCCAACCGCGCCAACTTGATCTTCCACACAATGCGCCTAGTCACGCGGGAATACGACGAATGGTACGACAACAAGTAGATACCGGTGAGCAACAAGATTGTTCTGGGCTTGATGAGCAAAAACGTGGCAATCAAGTACACGGGCGTTAAAAACAAGGTGGTGAAAAGCAATCTCTTGATGTCGTACGCGGTCAAGCTCAACGACGTGATGGGGCTCAACAACATGTCGGCCTTGATGCACGTGGCGGTCAATGCCTGCACCACGTCGTCCAACGTGGGGTGCAAATTCGTCTCCTGGGCGATTCTATTGTTCAACAAGGCATAAAGGGTAATGATCCCGACAAGAATGAGGTGGCCCAGCCAGACAACAAGGGCCTCAAAGTACAACACGGCGAGTGAGTAAACGCAAAGAATTACCACATTGACCCAGTAGTCGTCGTTGGTCCAGGTGGCAATGCTCAATAGCTTGTTGATTATGAGCAAGTAGGGGTATGCTTTGATCAATGCTTTGGACACGCTGGGGGGCGTCGACGACAACAAGGGCGAAGACTGGGGTTTTGTGGTTATTGAGGCGGCGGAGGCAAAGTTGGCCCTGACTTCGGATGTTTTAGGATCCTGCTGCGGTTGCAGTTGCAGTGGTTGTGGTTGTGGTTGGGGTTGTGATTTTGGTTGTGGTGGTGGTGGTTGCTCTTTGGAGAGACTCTCTTGGTTTAACGAGGGGTCCCGATGGTCGTCATTATCGTGGCCTCCAGCCGACGCAGTCTCCTTGGTCGACAGTGATGACATTCTAGCTGCTCAATACTGACCAATTGGGGGGGTTGAATCAAAAAAGGGTGTGTGGTTTCCGTCTTTGGCTTATTCTCCTGTGGCAAGATTTTCTGTTGGGAGGTGGCAACCAATAGCAAATTATCACAAGAGAAGTCGTGAAGGGGGAAAGGCACCAAAAAACAGGAGCGCATTGCAACAACGCAGAACAATAGGGACCACCACACCAAGAGTGCACACCTGTCTGACGAAACAAGACAAGACAAGACAAGACAAAGAGGCGAGAGTCGATGAAGGTATAAAAGAGGGAGTACTCGAGTAATGGATTTCTCCACGGTTTTGTCCAAGGAGATCAACAAGAAGCGAAAGAATGCAAAGGAGACAACAAAAAAGAGGAAAAGGGGAAAGGCAAACGCAGATGATGTGCCGCCGCCGCTAGTACAAGCACTGCCTACTGCTCAAGTCGCGTCAAAGACCGAAACCATTGTGGCTGAAACAGAGCCGGAGCAGCCGACTCCCATCATCTCATTGGAGCCGGAGCCAGAGCCTCCTACACTAGTGGAACTGGAAATAACCAATGAGATATTGGACCACAAGCTAGCCCAGCTCCACCAGCTCGATCAGGGTGAATCCAAGGCGGAAAAGATAAAGAAGCTCCAGTTTTTGCTCAAACAAGAGGCAAGGAACGCCAAGTACAAGCAATGGCTAGACCAGGAGGCACCGTTGCTCCAGGACAAGGCTCGGCAGTTGCTAACACCAGAAGAACTAGGTTCCGACGACGTCTATGTCAAAATCCGCGTCTTTATCAAGCAAGTGCTAGAGCAATGGGAACAATACGACCAACAGCACGAACAGGAGCAAGCGGCATTGATACACGAAACCAAGCGCGACCTCGTCAAGCTACTATACAAGCTCCGGGCGCACAAGCTTAAACGTGACATGTTGATTTCGCTCTCAACCATTGTGTACCACATGCAGCGGAGAGAGTTTGCCCAGGCTCAGCAGTCGTATATGAAGTTGAGCATTGGCAACGTGGCCTGGCCCATTGGGGTGATGAGCATTGGTATCCACGCCCGAAAGGGCAACATCCACGAAGCCGCTGCCAACATTATGATCAACGAGCATACCCGGCGGTGGATCACTTCAATTAAGCGGTTGATCACCGCCATGGAGAACATGTCACGTGATAGGGCTGAACCCTAATACCCATTTGACACGACCTCTGTCTATTTTTTTTTTCATTTTGCGCACTAACCAAAGAGCGAGAGAATGTATGAGGAGGAAAGAAAGAAAGAAGAAAAAAAAATTTCAAGAAAGCTTTGAGAACCACCTACAGTATCGCAATCAACAACCATGGCTAGAGAAATCAAGGACATTAAGGAATTCGTCGAATTGGCCAGAAGATCAGACATCAAGTCTGCTGTCGTCAAGGTCAACAACAAGGTCAACGCCAACGGCAAGAAGTTCAAGCAAACCAAGTTCAAGGTTAGAGGTTCCAGATACCAATACACCTTGGTTGTCAACGACGCTTCCAAGGCCAAGAAGTTGCAGCAATCCTTGCCACCAACCTTGAAGATCACCAACTTGTAAGCGCGCCAGCGGCGTGCTTCCAGGAGGAGAGAGTTTGGGTAATGGCTAATGAAGATAAAACTACAGCATTGAAATAGGAAACACAACAACTGCCTGTGTCACAATTTTGTATATTTAATACTACACACCAAAAGAGATTATTGAAGGGGTGGCGGCAGATGCTTCTGCTGTCTGCTGTGCCCTGTGCCCTGTGCCCTGTGTGCTGTGTGCTGTGTGCTGTGTGGGTGCATCCTACTTTACACAACATCTTCCATCTCTTCATCTTCACTCTCTTCGTTCTCCTTATCCAAGGTGTCCAACCCCAAGCGCGATGCGCGCTCGGCGTCCCTCAATCTCTTGTACTCTGGCTTCAAGGTATACTTTGACGTGTATGGCCCCTTTTTTATCAAGTTTGCAATCGAATCCAACGATTCCTTCAAGTAGCTCTCTGGCTGCCTCGTTCTCTCCTTCAACCCCTTCATGGACCAGTACTCATACTCTTCAAAAAGGCGAAAGAGCAAGTCCAAGAGATCCTGCTTGGGCATGCGTATAGCCCTCTCCTTGGGTCCCTTGGGCTGGGCCTGTCGAAGAAACACCGACGTGGTGCCCTTGAGCGAGGGCCCGGCGCTGGACTGTATAACCCCGGGGATCTCGTTTAGGAGCGTCACCTTGGGTCGCGGTGGGCCCTGCACCACGTTTTGGCGCTTCAACAACATCTCCGAGTACTTGCTGTCGGTTTTTGCCGGGATGATGGTGCAGTCGTGAACCACTTTGCCGATAAGACCAGTCTTTTTCGGGATGGTCTTGACAAAGGGGATATACTTTTTCACCGTCCCATTGCCGTTTTCGTCGGTGTTTTTCGTCACCTTAAAGTACTTGTACTTTCTCTTGTGCTGGTACAGCGGCTTGGCGGTATCCTCCTTCAACTCGGGCTGGGTGGGGACATCGCCCACCTCGGTCACTTCCTGCTTAAACTTTTTCAAATTCTCCTCGGTGAATGCAAACGTGTTGCGCACATTATGGTTGAGCATTTTGATGTCGTATTCCTGTGGTATGCTGGGGTCGGGCTCGGCAGAACTATCTAGCACCAACTTCACTTGTAGTTTCCCGTCCCTGCCCGTGCCCGTGCCCCGTTTGATCTTGATCAGGCCAAGCTGCTTGCCATTCATCCGGTCCTGCTTTGTCCATGCCTCCATCAAGTAGTTGGGCAACTTGGCGAGCCAGATTTGCTGGTTGCCACGCGACAAGTTCATGTCGAGCGACTCATTCTCCTCGAGGTACTCTTCTGGGTCGGAAAGGATTGAGGGGTCCTCGTCTGCCACAGGAACATCACTCTCCTCCTCTTGTTTAACCTCCTTCTTGAGATCGATCTTACTAGGCGATTTAGTAGCCATTATGGGGTGGTGGTGGATGTGGTTGTGGATGTGGTTGTGGATGTGGATGAAGGAGCAGACTGTTTATTTGCGGATGAGATTTTTCTGCTCCACCTCCAAACCAGTGGCCACACACCCTTTTTTTATTTTTTTGTTAGTTGGTTAGGTAGTTAGCTGGAACCAAACTATTAAAGTCACAGCCACCCCCCAACCATGATCTTCTCGTCGCCGCAGTATATTGCAGATAAGCATTGTGGGTACTGCCACGGAGAAAAAAAGGACTACTATGCATTAGAGAGCCAGAAGGAAACCGGGATGGTGAACCAGTCCATCATTGTGGGCATGACGGTGCTCCAAATGACGTGTCAGGAATACGACGCGTTGATCAATTGCGGATGGAGGAGGTCAGAAACGTTTTTGTACAAGCCGGACTTGTTGCGAACGTGCTGTCGCTTATTCACCATCAGAACCGATTTGGACCAGTGCAAGCTCACCAAGGAGCACCGCAAAGTTGTCAATCGGTTTGTGCGCGAGATTTGCCCCGAGCTCGACGTGGAGCATTGCAAGCACCAGAAACTGTTTGATATCGGCCGCTTGATTGAGGCCCAGAAAAGGTCCACCAGATTCAGGACCCGGTTTGAGCCCAGCCGGTTTTCTGAGGAAAAGTACCAGTTGTACAAGAAGTACCAGGTGACTGTTCACAACGACCCCCCGGAAAAGGTGACGGAGCTGTGGTTCCTGCGGTTTCTCTGCGACACTCCCTTTACCGACGATGTAGTTGAGGGCACCGCTTCACAGTTTGCCAGTTTGGAATTCCCCTGGAGCCGACAGCGGGCTTTGGGGAATGCGCGGCGCATCGGCCCCACCCACGAACTCTACTACCTCGACGACAAGTTGATTGCATTTTCCGTGTTGGATTTCCTACCCACGGGCCTATCGTCCATCTACTTTGTGTGGGACCCGGACTATGCGCATCTCCTGTTGGGCACCGTTTCCGCGTTGAAGGAGATGCAAATGTGTCGCGAGTTGGGGTTGGGATACTACTATTTGGGCTACTACATTGAAGATTGTCCCAAGATGAAGTACAAGGCCAAGTTTGGCGGCGAGGTGCTCGATCTCTGCAATGGAGTGTACGTCCCGCTCTCAATGGCCAAGCCGTTTCTCGAAAACGGCCGGTTCTTTGTATTGGGAGACCATGCGAGGGAGTATGCGGGTGAGTTGGCGATTCAAACTTTGGGCCATCCCGTTGGGTACCGAGAGAGCTATTTCCTGGGGTGCAAGGACGTGACCAATGTTGCTGAGGATATTTACCGCGACAGCGAGGCCGTGGCAACCATGGCCAAGGCGGTCTTGAGGGCCAAGTACAATATTCACCGACAACCATCGAGGTACAGCTTGCCCAGTGTGTTTCCGGGAATCATCCCGCTCTGGCAGATTCTCCAATGGTTTGACAACGGCACCATTGATGATGGGTTTCCTTTGGATATATACAAGGATTCTTCTGTGCACAGCTACCTGCTTGGCGACTTGACCCGAGAAGGAAGGGGCTTGGCCATTGATTGTATCCGGTTACTTGGGTTGGACTATGTGCGGGATGGCGTCTTGGTGATTTAAAGGCTGGATGCTTTAAAACAATTATCCCGGCTCTTGTTTCCCCTTTCCCTCCGATGCTTTACAGGCTACATTCAAAGAGATTTGATTCAGAGAAGATGGGTACATTCATATAAAGGATATATACCTTAAAGAAAAGGGCCAAAAAAAAAGCACATCTAGCTAAAACATTATCCCCCCAAGTAAACCGTAAATGATTGGGTTGACAAGTCTGTCAATGTAAATATTGTTTACCCCGTTGATGCAGTCACTGGAGATTTGGAGATAGGACACGTTGGAATAGTTTTTGGGATAATTGAGTGTCAGCAATGCCTGGAGTTTTGGGCTGCCAGAGTCAGTGTTCCAGTTGCCAGTCTTGTTGAACAATCTATTGGTCAGCACCACCGCGTCCACTTGCAGGTAAACGTGTCTGGCATTGGCATCGTCGTTGGTGTCATACACTTCGGCCGACAAGGCCTCAATCTCGTCAAACGCATACCCTGGTTCAATGGGCTGCTTCAACTCCCGCAACTGCTGCTTGTCGTTGCTTTGGGTATACTCGTCAATCAATGCAGCCACCCTCAAGGTGTTTGCCTCCTCGATATCGGCACACGCCAACTTGGTCATGTTGGCATAGTGGAAAACCAAGCTCTTGCCCACAATGTTGCTCTTGGACTTTTTGTTCAACGACAAGTATGGGTCCTCATACTTTAATTCAAAGCAGGTGGCATTAATCACCCCGTGCTTGCCGCTCAAGTCGCCCACTTGGCAGTACCCATCGTGCTTTTGTTCGTCACAAGCGGGACTGGCGATGTAGGGGTTGAAATGCAATCCCACCGCCTCGCAATTGCCACCTGCGGGTACAGACTTTTCGTGAATGTGGTAATAAAAGGGTCCTCCATTCTTGGGAAACCCAGTCATGTCAATGTGGACATTGACATAGTTGCCCAGCTTGGCGGTAAAGACAACATTGCCCTTGACGTTTGTGTCGCCGCCAAAGGGGAAATCGGCAATGGCGACAATATCCTTGGGGTTCTTTTTGATCTTGGGGGCCTTGTCGCAAAGGCACGAGACAGAGTAGAGCACCACAGTCAAGAGTGCAGAAAGGTGGTGCAACATGTTTGTGTGTTCAGCGGGTAACCTAACTTGATTCACCTACCTCGTGAAGACGGCAAAAATGGAAGACAAGAAAGACAATGACTAGTAGGAAAAGTAAAATCTTGACTAGATTGGCAGAAGCTGGGGTAGTATTGAGGGGGGAAGGGAAGCTGGTTAATAGAAGTGGTGGAGAAGAATAGTGGTGTGCAAAAAAGGAATATATTTTTTTTGAACGACTGCGAAATCAAAATATATATACACACATACAAAAAAAATGGGGGAGCAGCCCTATCAAAAGCTGGAGAGAGAAAAGAGAGAGATCAGGAACCACAAACCCTGGTATGGAATGGACTGCTTTGTGTACAAGGGTCTTTTGACCTGCACATTTTTTGGTTTATTTTGTTGATATGCTGGTGGAAAATGGAACAAACTGGGAAGAAGAAGAAGAAGAAGAAGAAGAAGAAGAAGAAGAAGAAGAAACACAACTTTAACCAGCAAACAAAGGTTGCAAACAAACCGTTGGTGATTCATATTAAAGAATCATCCTATGGGCATTTTGCACTTGGCCATTTGGCGCTTAGTGGCAACTCTTTATATACTTACACATGGTAGCTCTTCCCCGCCTTTATGCTGACATAAGCGCTGAAAAGACAAGTTTGTATATATTCTTTGATTCTGAGGGAAGGAGGCAAGGGGGGAAAACTGCCTGGTGCCCCGTTCCTACAACAATCCCCCAACCGTCGTCGACTCGTCAACTTGTTGTTTTGGACTTTGTGACACCTGGCCTGACCACCCCTTTGGTCAAAATGGCGTCATTCATTTTCTTGCCTCTTTTTGTTCCTGGGCCGCCCGCCCGCTCGCTCGCCCCACACAAAGCAACGCGCGCGTGACCAAAAAAAAAAACAACCCTGGCCATTTCTCCACCTCGTCTTCCTTCTCCCCGCGCATCACGCCCCCCCCAGCATGGCGGCCAAGGTTGGCCTCACGCGGACAAAGCAGGCTAGCAGCTGCCGGCAACGTGAGACAACAGAGACCCCGTGACCGTGACTGTGACCGTGACTGTGCCACTGACTCACACGGGACTCATCCGCTGGCTGCACAGGCTAGAAAGGGAGTGGTAGTAAAGGGAGTGGTAGTAAAGGCATTTTTTTTTTTTTCACCTGGGGGTGGTGTTACTTTTTACTGTTGATCCCTTCTCCCCCCTTTTTATTTTTCCCATTGTCGTATATATATATAAAGGGTTGCCAATACCCTCCATCCCCTTTCCAATTGTCCTTCACCAAGACTACACACTATCTAGTATTAAACACACCTAAGTGACACATCTAAGTAGCACAGCTTCATAACAACAACTACAACATGACGAGAACTCAAAAATGGGGTAGCCACGAAAAGCAACAGGAACCCAAATGGTTTACCCACACTGGCCACTCTGACGCTGACCCCACAAAGGTCAAGAAGGATGGCGCCGGCAAGAACAATTGGGGCCAGCCGGGCGACGAGTTGAACAAGGACGAGTATACCTTTTTCCAACAGTCCAAGAGAAGAAACTCCAACCACGAGAATAATGTGGAAAGGATGAACCAATTGGATGCCAAAGTGGAGAAGGAAATGCACCCTGAATGATTGACTAATGTATACAGTTGCTTTAGAACGAATGTAATGAAACAAACAAGAAATGAAAAGAAAATAAAAGAAAAGAAGATAAAAGAAGAGAAATATATAGTAGTATCCATCTATTTTTGCTCCTGCTCTAAAAGAGCCCTTTCCGCTTCGGCCTTCCACCCCTTTCGCTTTTGCCTCTCCTCATACATCTGCTTGTGCTGCAACACGCGATTGACAATATACTCGGTATTCATACCGTCGTACTTGTGCGGCCCAATTTGCTCAAACACAGCGTTGACTCCACCATACACATCCTCCACATCGGTGGGGCCATGAAACACCTTGACAACTTGGCCGAGCTGGTGCAAAAACTCAGTCGTGGGCACATACGGAGCACCAAGGACAATGGCGTCAACGTAGCGGCACTGCAATGTACACAAGGACCGCTCCAAAATATTCATAATGGGATAGTTTAAACCCTTGTACTCATTAACGGCCAAGTCGTCGTGGATCCCCACAACCACCCGCGCCCCGCCCAATTCATTGGCCCTGGTCTTGGCAATCTTTAAAATCTCAATATGGCCCGGGTGAAACAAGTCAAACCCGCCATCAATGTAAACAATGCGTTCTGCGGCATGCGCGGGCGCCACAATCTCATCAACCTTTCCACCACGGTAGATATACACGCCGCTGCCGGGCTTCAACCCCGTCTCGTCGCTCGCATACCGCTTGAACCGGTCCAAATTGTCCTCATTCAACAATTTGCCCACCGACTTGTCAATCCCCGGGTAGTGGTGGTCCTTGGACATGAGTAGCATTCGCCCCACCAAGTCGGTGGTGGAAATGTTTGGCGTGCGCTTGACAACCACAAACCGGCCCAAATCCTTAACAACCTGATAACAGTCCTCGCCATTGGCGTCGGTGGTGATATCGTCGCCATGAACGACATAGGGGCAGTTGTACTTGTCCATCACCGCGGGGTCGGTAACGTAGGGCGCATCGGCAATCACGTGGGTGGCCCACCGGCATGCCTCAACCGCCGTCATTCTCTCGTCGAGCGTCATCACTGTGGGTCCCTTGTTTTTCAAGATTTCTTTGTCGGAATGCACCCCAACATAGAGCTCCTTGCCCAATTGGCGTGCTTGTAGCATGGCACCAGCATGTCCTGAAAAAGAAGAGGAAAATTGTTAGTATGGTACAGTGAAAGCAAGGTTGTGAAGATGGAAAAAAAAACGTACCGTGATGGGCAAAGTCAAAGCAGCCGTCAATCCAGATCCGGCATTTTTCAATTCCTTCTGGTCGTGCAAACATTGTTGGTCTATCTTGTTGGTGTTGGTTTATCTTGGTGTTGATTTATCTTGTTGTTGCGTGTGCAATTTTTTTTGTTTTTTCCCGTTTTGTTTATATATATATCCCACGTTGGTTGCAGCAGCAATCGTGTCATGGCTGGAGGATGGCAAGCCGGGCATGGACAGCTTGGATAAACATATATTTGAGGTTACATTTTAGTAGTATATCTATAGAAATGACATTGGGCAACAACATCAACTCCACAAAGGGAGAGGGCAGGCGAGGCGGAATGGGTCACACAAACCCAGACTGTTGTTGCTGGCCCACCACAATCGAGTTTTGTGCGCCTCTTCCCTTGAAGTATTGTGGTCTTTCCTTGGAGTATTGCATCCCTCTGCTCTTTGCCGGTGGTGGTGGTAATGATTGTTGTTGTTGTTGTTGTTGTTGCGGCTGCTGCTGCTGCTGCTGAACCGGCCGCTCGCCAAAATGAGGTTGATGACGATTCCCGGCAATGGCGCCTCCACCCACATAGTTCACGCCCTGGCTTGAAGCCCTCTCCTTGGCCATCTGTTCAATATAGCAATAAATCATGCCAGCATTTCTTGTTGAACACCCATGCAACCACCCAAAAAAGCTACCAATCACCGGCGGGAACGTGATCAACAAATCAACCAAGATATTGCCCTGCATCTTGGCCACGAGCTTGTTGGGCAAGTTGAAATTCTCCTGGGCAATACTGATTAGTCGCGCGTGGATGGTGTACATGACAAGCGGACCAAGGACGGGGAAGAAAAACACGGCAAAGGGCACGAGTCCCAACCCGCAGTCCATCCCCACGCCGCACGATCCTAGGAGACACTTGTCGTGTATCCACGCCTGAGATTGGATCCGCTTCCATGCCCTCTGCTCGGCCTTGGTGGTGTACTCTTGTGGGAGTCGTCGTTTGTTGCCCTCTTTGTCCTCAAATGGGTTGGTGTTGTTCCAGTGTTCTTCCGCATACTCGTTGACATAGTCCATGGCAATGCCATAGCCAGGGATGCTTTCAAGCTGCTGCTGGAGCTGGGACATTGGCTTGGCTGAAACAAGATGAGAATGCGCTTGGCTAAAGCAAGAGGAGAATGGGCTTGGCTCAAAAAAAGAAGAGAGTTGCTACAAGTGTCGGCACCGGGTTTTCCTCAGCGCGGGATTTTTCTTTATACTTCATCACCAACGGGTATTAGAGCCGGTGAGAGATGCACACGGCAAGGGGAGAGGAAACCCCATGGGCAAGAACCTCTCTTCCCCTCCCCTCCACCAAAAAAGAAACCTAGTCCTGTTTATTACCTACAAATCAACCGTTTATCATCTTTGCCAACTCATTTTTCAGCACCGGCACCATAACTCCATTTGTTTCCTCCTTACATATATAGCAACCGCCCTTGTTCTTTGCCTTGTACCAATCTAGAAAGCACTCCTTGCAGTACAAATGCCCGCATTGTGTCTTGACCGGGTGCTTGTAGTCCTCGCGGCAAAGAACACACTTGAATGGTACGGCATCTGCAACTTTTTTGGCATCCTCTCCGCCCCGACCAGCAGTCTCCCAGTCCTTGCGTATCGGTTTCTTTTGCTTGGACTCATTGCGTATGTGCAAAAACTTGCAGGTGTCGCCGTACCCGCAATACCCCGTTTGCTGGAAATCTTTACAAACGTCGGGCTGGAAATCGGTAATGGTGGTGGTTTTGATATTGGCCGCTAGTGGCTTGAGCGGGCCCTGGTGTTTTACCGCCGTGATCTCCACTGCCGCGCCATCAGCATGGGATAGTTGAAGCGACGTATCAAGTGTCGATGGCAGCTGTTTGCCCCCCAGCCTCTGTTGTTGTTGTTGTTTTGGTGGTTGTTTTGGTTGTTGTTTCAGTTGTTGTTGCTTTCCAAGCAAGGCGGTTTTCTTGACGGGCCTCGTGTCTATCTCAACACCACTGGTCAAATCATCCTCCACTGCAAGCTTCCTCTTTGCCTTTGTGCTTTCCTGCTTAACCACCCTCTTTTTGAACATGGTGGATGGCGCTTAGTAAGACCGTCTTGTTTTGAGATGGCCCCAAAAGAATAAAAGGCAAAAAAAAAAACTATAGGGAGAAGAAAAATGCCGAGAGACAAGTTTGCTGCGCGGTCACGGCAAAGCTCCACACCACACCACCCCACACCCCTACTCCACGCCACCATGTTTAGACAGACCCTTTTGCGGCTGTCTTTTAAAAGAGCCTATACGGCAGTGCCAAAACCACCGCAATCCTTTTTTGAGCTTTTTCCCAAAAACTTTCCGCATGGCGGCCCACCCCACGATTCGTTTCGAATCAATGAACGGGCCTTGCGTCGAGAGTACCGAGCCCTTCAAAGCGAGGCCCACCCGGACATTTCCAACGAAACCAGCCACTCCTCCTTGATCAACAAGGCATACACCACCTTGCGCAACCCATATACCCGAGTGGCGCACTATATCCGGTTGCACTCGCCCAACCATGCCAACCTCACTGACGATGCCACCTCCAAGAGCTTGATCAAAAAGTACCAGCAGAGCTCACTGGAGAGCTCAATGGCGTACAAGGAGATGCTTATGAATGTCCTTGAGGCCCACGAGCAGTTGGAGTTGGCAGAACTGGAGCAGGAATTGGAGCAGTTGCAGGAGGAGAACAATGCCAGGATAGAGGAGAGCGAGGAGGCCATTGACAAAAAGGTGTCGCTGCAAACCAACATTGACTGGGACGGTCTCATGATGGACGCTATCAAGTTGAAGTACTGGGTCAATATTGCCAACGGTATCAAGGAGTGGGAACCGGGCAAGCCAGTCCATTTGACCCATTAGCTCTATGTGTATATACTTTTGGGTGTACCCCTGTGTGTATACACCTCTGTTTATAGTGTGTATATACCTCTGTTTGTAGTGTGTATATATATACCCCACAAAGACCTTTACTCACTCGCCATGGTTTTATCATCGTCGTCTTCTTCGTCTTCCTCGTCGCCTTCGCCGCCCTCCTCCCCAACGTCTTCCTCATCCATGCCGTCATCGTCCCCAGATACAGGCTTGGGCACGGCATACTCACACTGTTCATACTCCTGGTTCTCCAGGTCCGTTTTGGGATGCATCCTGAGCCACTTCATTCGCGGGCCAGTGGCACTCAACTCGTTAATCTTGAACCCAAACAACTTCAACCCGAAATCATTCTGGCTAAACTTGTTTATCCTTATTCTGCACTGGTTCTCAATCTCCGGGAACATCTTCACCAATAACCCGGGGAACGTGGTGCCGAAAAACGCCCCGTCTATATTCAAGTACCGCGAGCTCGAAGGGATGTATATGTCGTTGCAGCAGGGGCAATACAACCTCACCGTCTCCTGGCCTGGAAGATCGGTTGACCCCACGGGGATCAAATGCATACCGTCGCAAAAGTACCGGGGGCAAGACCCAAAATCGTTTCTCTCAAACTTGGACGCCATCGCCGTCAACCCCTGCTTGCTCACTATATACCTCGCGTGTATCAACCCATACAACAACTCGGCCGAATGGGCTAGCAACGCCTTGTTTGGAAGCTCAGTCTTTTTATCGCTATGGTCCTCGGCCGTCTCCACTTGGTAATCTAGAATGGTGTACAACGCTTCTCTATAGTACGGCACCTGCGACGATAAGCCCGTGAGATTAAAGTCATCTTCGATAAACTCTTGCGACACTTGGACAAAGTAATCGTGTCCGAAAAGCTCGCAGAACTGCTGTATCCAGGGCACATAGTCCTCTTCTGGGTCTGATGGCATGTTGTGTTGATATCAAAGTGGTCCTGAAACTGTGTGTGTGAGTGTGATGAGTGTGATGAGTGCTGAGTGACGAGTGCTGAGTGTTTGTTTATTTGTTTGTCTGTTCAGTGCGGATGCCTCAATTTTTTTTTTTCTCCCTTTTTTTTTTTTGTTTTTGCTTCATAGAAAAATTTTCCCTCTCCGTTTGTGTGCTGGGATACACTTGGAACCCACACCAAGGACCAGACCATGTTTACGATTGAGATTGACCCATACACAATTGTGATATCGACGCTTGTCATTTTGCTCCTACAGCAATTGGTAAGCTCTATTGGCAAACTGACCATTCAGGAACTCATATGGAAAACAGCTGTCCGATTCTCATCAAACTCCACCATCAAGGAGTACAATGCCAAGCAGGTTGAATTGCACACCACCAATAAGCAAAAGAAGAGCATCAGCGCCCAGGACGAGTATGCCAAATGGACCAAACTTAACCGGCGCGCCGACAAATTGACGGCTGAGATCAAGTTGTTGGCTGAACAAATTTCGGCGGAAAAGAATAGGGTGGACAAGTTTACCGCCACGGCGATTACCGTGATCACCACCTTGCCCATCTGGTTCTTTAGGGTGTTTTGCAGAAAGACCACCTTGTTTTACGTGCGAACGGGCGTTTTCCCCAGCTATATTGAGTGGGTTTTGGCATTGCCATTTATGCCCGTGGGTGCTATTGGGTTGACGGTGTGGATGTACGCGGTGAAGTCGGTGCTTTCGTCGTTGGGGTTTGTGGTCGATTTCTTGTTTGAAGCCAAGGTTGAAAGGCCAACCAGGCTGGTCAAGGTGGAAACGGCACCACAGCAAGCTGAGGTGCAACTGGAAAAGATTTGAGAAAAGAATATATATGTGTGTGTGTGTATTTACTCATGGATACGCTGGTGCATGACCCGAGCCAACTCACGGGGGGTGTTTGTATAGCTGTATACCTTTCCCAATCTAACGTCTTGTTCATGACCTGTCATGGACCGATTGATCAACCGCGTGAGCAGGCTGTCGCTGTGGTCAATGGGAATCTCGTGACCGGCATTGTAGTACCACAGATCAACCACCTTGGTCCAGCACTGGAGGTTAGGGTCGTATCCAAATACATCTCGCGAGCAATCAAGGAGCACCAACGGAGTGCCGTCCTGACTCACTTCAAGCCCCGTGACGCTTGGGGTCACCACGCTCTTGTCGCCAACCTCGATATTGTTCAACACTGAAGCAATGGAAACTCGCTTCAACATTGCCTTTCTTGTCGTCAAGTTCCATGAGTAGAATAGCCCCGACGCGGTGAGTACCAATAAAAACTCGTCGCGGTGCTTTACCGTGATGATTGTCTCGCCCAATTCAAATGTCGGACACATGTACCGCCCCTCGGAACTGATCAATTGGACGCTGCCATTGAATGAGCATAGCACGTACCCTTGCAACACACCGTGGTAAATAAGCGGGAGCACATGCTGGATCCGAAAGGGGAAATAGAGGGTGAATTTCCGCTCGTCGTTGCTCACGTTCGTGTCGCTCACAATCACTCTCGTTGGGTCGTCAAAGTCGCGATCGCAATTTCCGTCAACATTATCATCATCGTTCCACGGCCGGCCATTCCTAATCTCAATGGTGGTGCGCACTTTTTGGCTGGAGTCGTCCACTCCAAGCGCTGGGTTTGGCTGTTGCTGGTGATGACAGGATGTAAACACAACCGAAAACATCAAATCCTCATCCATATCCAAAGCAGTGCTCGACGAAAAGTCCGCCGCCACCGGTTTCTTGGAGTGCGCCTTGTATATCTTGTTCATCTCGAGGTTTTGCAACGTATGGTTGCTATTAAACAAGTCCACGGGCAAGTCCGTAACGTATTTAAAACTGTTGGGATACTTTAGCTCCATCACCTTGCGCTTGTGCCGATTCTTTTGTCGTCTCAATGCTGCCTCCGAAACAGTGGACGAGGTGCTGATTGCCCCCTCGCCCATATCGTCATTGTCATTGTCGTCATCCACGGGGAAGCTACTGCTCTGGGTATTGCCGTCGCGTTTCTTGATGCCGTGGACCGAGGTGGATACTCCCAGGCGAGGGAGGAGGTACGACGATTGGGAGAGCTTGGAGCTCGCCAATTTGACTTTGCGCGCCGGTTCCAAGCGCGGCTGTTGCGGCATGGACAAAGCTGCTGCTGATGATGCTGATGATGCTGCTGCTGACCCCGAAGCCGACGTCACGAGCATGGGGGCAACTCTCTTTCTCCCGTCTTTGGTGATTGTAACTGCTTGTTTTTTCAACTTTTCCGTGTCAATGGCAGTAGCAGGTTTGAGCTTTGTAAATGTTGTTGTTGTCGTCGTCGTCTTTGCAGTGCCATCAATCGTGCTTGTGCCCAAAAGAGAGTGCCTCGTTTCCACCTTTGCCCTTATCCTCCCCTTTGCATTCCCCTGTTGTTGCTGTTGCTGTTGCTGCTGCTGTTGCTGGTGTTGTTGTTGTTGTTGCTGCTGCTGCTTCTGTTGCTTTTCAAGTTGCAACTGCTCCACACTTTCCGGCAAAACCTTTGATTCCTTATCGCCGTACCGATGCAACTGCTGCTCAATCAACTCCTCGCTAACAACCGTGCCCAACTCTCCCGGGTCAAACCGCACACACGTGATTGACCCATCGAGACAACTGAAATACAACAGTTCGCCGTGAACCGGGTCCCAGCAAATATCGGTGATCCCCTTCTCGACAATATCGGCACACACCACAATCGGGCGCGTGTTGCAAGTGGACCATACGGCCAACGTCCTGTCCTGCCCGCCACTGGCCAAGATTGTATGGAATTCGTCGCTGTCATTGTCGGAAAACAACCGCGGCGAGAACGAACACACCTCCACGGGCGCCTCGTGGCCAATGAGCGATATATCGCTGGCCCAGCTGCCTCGATTGATTATGGCCACGCTGGGGACGGGGCCATTGGTGGCATTGGGCACGGCAATGTGCTGGCCATCGGGGGACCACGCCATTCGGCGGAAATACGACGTGAGGGGAGACTTTTTGAATGGGTCCGTGACAATGTGTTCCATTTGAAACTCGTACGCATTGTACTCATTCTGTTTCTTGTAGTACCGGAATATCCTCACCGTTCGGTCATCGGACGCCGTGGCAAAGAACTTGTTGGCCGGGTCAAACACAATCCCCTTGACCATAGACTGGTGGATATCGTACCGCTTGATGCGCTCAAAAGTGACGGCATTCCAAATAATGATTGACCGGTCCAACCCCACCGTGACCAACAAGCTCTCGTCGGGTGACCAGCACATGTCCTGGATATCATTGTCGTGCGCTACAAGCCGCTTGCGCACCGTCCAGTGCTCCAAGTCGTCGCTGCCAAATGCACCCTGGGCATTATCGTCGCGTTCCCAAATGAGACAAATCTTGTCGTCGGACCCCAGGGCAAGCCACCGCCCATCGGGAGAGAACTTGAGCGAGGTGACCACGCCATTATGTCGCGACATGGAACACAATGGTCGTTTCAAAACGGGAGTGGTGTTGGAAAAGAGCGGGGTGATGGTTTCAATGTCCCATATTTTGATGTTGCCGTCGAGCCCGCCCGAGGCGAGACGCGTGCCGCTCAGGTTGATTGTTATGGAGTAGCATTCTATGCTCTTGTTTTCCTGCTTATGTCCAAACCACGGGATTTTGAGAATCTTCATGGGGTGGGAAACGGATTGTCTATCTTGTTGTTGTTGTGTGTTTACTTTTAAAGTTGGGTTTATTATCGGCCACTGTATTTTTTTTTTTTTTTTTTATTTATTTATTTTTTATTTCCAGTGGTGCTCTATACAACGTCGCTACCAACTTACAAGCCAAACTCAATTCTGATTGCCTTTGAAAACTTTTCCAACCCAATAACCAACTGGTCCAAGGGAACGGCAGCATAGGTGCCTCTAAAGAAAATGTGGGTTCTCTGAGCCGGGTTGTGGGGCAAGTTCTTTTGCGGAGGCGTGGACTGGCCCTCGGTCTTGAACCACGACCCAGGAATCATCAAGCAGCCTTGTTTGATACCCTGTTCATAAATGGCAGTCTCAACCGCAATGGGGTCTTGGCCCAATTCTTCAAACTTGGGGTGCTTGGAGGCATCGATGGTGATGGTGAAAAACATACCAGCCACTGGTGGGACGTACGAAATCACCTCCTTGGGGAAATACTTTTCCACCGCATCAATGGCAACGTCTCTCTTGTGAGTATACTCATGACGCAAGCCAATGAGCCAGTCAATGTATCCGTCTTGGCCCCACTTTTGCAACAATCCATTGGTCAACGACTGGGTGAACCCCGAGGGACACTGGATCGACACTTCGTGCAACCGAACAAATCTTTCCAAAAGCGCCGCTTGTCCCACAATCCAACCAAACCGGAGCCCGGGGGCCAAAACCTTGGAGAACGAGTCCAATCTAATGACTCTGCCGTCGGTGTCCAACGACAAGAACGAGGGCACCAACGCCTTGATAAACTCGTCGTGCGAGTGAACGGCTTTGCCCTCTCTGGCAGCCACATCCTTGGTGTACGACTCCATTTGCAAAAAGTAGTATGGCTCATCTTCAACAATTATAAAGTCGTACTTGGAAGCAATGGCATAAATGGCTCTTCTTCTGTCGGCGCTCAACGACGAGCCGGTGGGGTTCTGGCCGGTGGCGATCGTGTACAACAACTTGGGCTTGTTGCCCACCCAGTTGGCCAACAACTGCTCCAACGCCGCGGGGATAATACCATTCTCGTCCATGGCAACGGGGACGGTATTCACACCTTGTCCGTTGGCGGTTTCCAAGGCAGACGAGAACGAGTACTCCTCGGCCAAGATGGAGTCGCCCCGGCTGCAAAAGGTTCTCAACGCCGAGTCCCAAGACTCGGTGTTACCCACAGAGGCCACAACGTCCCAGTCCTCGTACTGCGGCCGGTGGATGGTTTCGGTGTGGGTCTTGATGAAATTGATAATTTCAGGCGCACCCTCGGTGTAGCCATACTGCAAGGCTCTGCTCAACTCAACTTGGTTGGGCTCGTTCAACTTGGCGTTTTTGAAAATCTCAACCACCGTCTTGGTGTCGTCCTTGATCTCGGCCCCAATGCCCTGGGCAAACGATGGGGTGGGGATGTCGGCGGTGATTTTGTTAAAGGGAAAGTAGTCGGCCAAAGGCAAGCCACCACCGAGAAAGGTCATGCCGGGCTCCTTAAAGAACTTGAATGCCTCTTTCAAGGGCGAGTTTTGTCTTGACTTTGCCTCGTCGGACAACAAGTGTCTCAAGTTTTTGGATTGTCCCTTGCCCATGTTGGTGGAGTAGTGGTGGTAAAAGAAGATGAAGAAGAAGAAGAAGGAAGAAAAGGAAAGAATTGGGCCGCTATTACTCATCCAGCAGAAAAATTTGGTTTGGTGCCGCCAATTTTAAAAGATACCGAATCGGGTGCCCAATTAGGAAACAAGCGAAGGGGAGGGGGGGATGTTACCTGGCAACACACACACACACACACACACACAGACACATTCACCTACACCTTGGTTCAACACTATCAGGGAGGGAGAGATGGTATAAGAAAGTATCGGTGCAATGGAATTGGGGGGATTACCTTTTAATGTTGATCTCAACGGAGTAGCTGGTGTCGCGTTAGGAAACGAGGCAGATACGGAGAAGCAGAGTGTAGTTGAAGCTGGGCTGCATCTTCTTCCCGTCAGAACCAGTATTGTCTCATTCAACACGAGGGGTTATTCCTTCTACTCTGCACCAATTGATCCAGTAAGCGGATCATTGTAGGCGATGGAAAGAAGTGAGAGGGAAGAAGAAGAGGAGGAAAAAAAAAACAATGATTTGGCAACAGGCAACACAGCAACGACGGGGTCCATCAAATGCAAATCAGGAAAAAGAGGTTCTTGATACCGCAGGAGACAAACGCACCAACAGATGACGTTAATCTGTCCACACCGCCTCAAAGTTCACCAGGCACCACTTTATTTGTAGAGGACGAGGACGAAAATGTGGGCGACAATAGAGTGAGATCAACGACACAGGAGATAAAAGGGTCCATCACATTGGAGTCGTTCTCCAGAAAGATTGAACTAACGGTGGGGGAAATATCACCCGTGCTACTTGAATACTTGTACGGAAAGTACTCATCCCAGCGCAATGGTGTCAAGCAGGCGGTGAGCGAGCTACTCACCAATCCACCAGACATTGAACAGTTGACGCGTCTAAACACTCCAACGCAGGCAACGCCAACACAGATGACACAGATACCCACACAGATACCCACACAGATACCCACACAGATACCCACACAGACTCCCACTACACAAGCCAAACGTGAAGCCCTGGAAGCCCTGGAAGCCCTCTCCGAACTCGAGTCCCTCAACAAACGCATACACTTGGCATCTCAAGCGCACATACAAGAAAGAGAGCGCCAGTCGTGGAAGAAATACATTGGCACGCTCGATGTGCAAGCGTGGGCAACACGGCCCACGCTTCGGCCGTTAAAGTACCAGGACAAGCTCGGCGTCAAGAGGCTTATACCGAAAAAGTCGTCCATGAAAAACAGCTCAATCATACGATTGGTCAAGGACGAGAGGGAAATTGGGAGAATCCCCGAGGATTTGACGCGCATCTTTAGTCCCTTGGTTGATTTGGACATTGCCTGCTTTGATGCCAGTGTGCTTGCGGATACCGGCCACAGGTTGAGTGTGGGCGACTCGTTTTTCATCCTGATTGATGTGTTTTTCAAGGACACGGGGTTTGTCAGGATTGAGAGTATTGAGCAAAAGATGGTTGACTTGAAAAAGAGCCACTTTAATTTCACTACAGAAACAGACGGCGAGGCGGCGTTGAGACTCCGGCAGTTTGCCATTAGCAACTTGTTTGACCGGTTGCACGTGCGTCCGTTAAAGATGAGCCATGGCGCAACGGAGGAGGACGATAATAATAATGATAATGATAATGATAATGATACAATCACGGTTGAGTCGGACACGGAGGAAAATGGCGGCGCCAACCCCACCCAGGTCAACCTCGACCAGTTGCGCGAGTTTTACCAGGCCAACAACCAGACGTTGTTGGACAGTTTGCCAGAGACGACTGTCCCGCCCCAGGAAAACTTTAAGCTTGGCCTTCGAGGGTACCAAAAGCACGGCCTCTCATGGATGCTAGCACGCGAGAACGAGATTGACGTTTTGGAACAGCTATCGCTGGAGGAAAGGCTATCTACCCAATCCAGAAAAAACATTGAAGATTCAGGCACCATGAACCCGCTTTGGCGGAAATACCGTTGGCCAAAGACACAAGAGCACTTTTATGCCAACTTGTACAATGGCGAGCTTTCTCTCGACAAGCCCATGATCAAAACCAGCTTGCAAGGAGGGATATTGGCTGATGAAATGGGGTTGGGAAAGACAATTTCGACGTTGGCGTTGGTCAACTCGGTGCCGTACGATACAACAACAACAACAACAACAACAACAACAACAACAACAACAACAACAACAACAACAACAACAACAACAGGAACAACAGGCACGGGGGCCAGCAGCAGCAGCGGCAACAACAACAACAACAACATGATGCCGTATGCGTCCCGAACCACGCTTATAGTGGTGCCCATGTCGTTGTTGTCGCAGTGGAAGCAAGAGTTTGACAAGTGCAACAACAATACCAACCACGTGTGCAAGGTGTACTATGGCGACGACACCGACCCCGATTTGACGCGATCGCTCTGCGCCAAGCTGGGCACCAAGATCCCCGTGGTCATGGTCACCACCTACGGCACCATTCTCAACGAGTACACGCGAATATCAAAGAACCGCAGCAGCAGGGGCGAGTTGCCGAGGATAGGGTTGTACTCGGTCAAGTTTTTCCGAATCATCCTCGACGAGGGCCACAACATTCGAAACCGAAACACGAAAACGGCCAAATCGGTGTATGAGCTTGAGGCCAGCCGCAAGTGGGTGTTGACGGGAACGCCCATTGTTAACCGGTTGGACGACTTGTTCTCGCTCGCCAAGTTTTTGGGGTTGGACCCGTGGTCAAACTTTTCGTACTGGAAGACGTTTGTTACGTTGCCGTTTGAACAGAAAAAGGTGTCGCAGACGTTGGATGTGATAAAATCGATCCTCGAACCAATCTTTCTTCGCCGCACCAAGAACCAAAAGAAGGATGGCAAGCCGTTGGTGGAGTTGCCCGACAAGGAGGTTGTTATTGAAAAGATCAAGTTTAATGACCAGGAAGAGAAGTTGTACCAATGGTTCATGTCCCGCGCGTACGCGTCGTTTGCCGAGGGGGTGAAAAGTGGCCAGTTGCTTCGACAGTACACCCAGATCTTGACCCATATCTTGCGGCTCCGCCAGGTGTGCTGCCACGTCGACCTTATTGGCGGGGCGCACGAAATGGACGACGACGTTATTGACAATGAGTCTGATGAGGATATGAAAAAGTTTCTCCATTCAATTAAGGAGACGCACACCACGTTTGTCAATGACACTGAGGTCAAGGGGGTCATGTACCGCTTGTACGACAAGGTTAGACCCGAGAATGAGTGTTCAATCTGCACGGCCGAGATTCCGTTGAATGAGCTCACCCTCACCCCCTGCGGCCATGCCTTTTGCCTCAGCTGCATTCTTGCGCATTTGGATTTCCAGAGCGAGCTGAAGCGGGACAAGCTTTGTCCCAATTGCCGCGAGCCGGTGTCAAAGTACCAGCTATTCCGGGTACGGAACCAGAAAACCACCGCGAATGAGATCCGGTTCCACACCAATATGGGCAGCAGCAGCAGCAGCAGCAACAACAACAACAACAACAACAACAACAACAAGGACTACGATTTCCAGCTCTATTTGCACGACCCCAACCGCTCGAGCTCCAAGATCCAGGCATTGACAACGCACTTGAAAAACTTGCACCAGCAAGCGCCCAATTCCAAAGTGGTTGTGTTTTCGCAGTTTGCGTCGTACTTGGACATTATCGAGACGGAAATGAAGTTTCACGACGAATTTGTCACCTTCAAGTTTGACGGGAGACTCAATATGCACGACAGGTCCAGGTTGCTTTCGTCTTTTAATGCGCCCATGACCAATGGCAAAGTTGCCGTGTTACTCCTTAGTTTGAAAGCCGGCGGCGTTGGGTTGAATTTGACCACCGCGAGCCGGGCGTTTATGATGGATCCCTGGTGGAGTCCGAGCATTGAGGACCAAGCAATTGACCGGATCCACCGAATTGGGCAAAACGAAACTGTCAAGGTGGTGCGGTTTATCATGGACAATAGTATTGAAATGAAAATGTTGAAAATCCAGGAGCGGAAGAAACAGATTGGTGAAGCCGTTGGCGCCGAGGAGGAAGAAAGACGCAAGAGGCGGATCGAGGAGATTCAAATCTTGTTTGAAGATGCATAGCAAAGGGGAAAATAAAGTGGGGGGTGGAGGGAGGAGGGGCGTTTGGTACATTACAAAACAAAAACAAAATACATTACATTACATTACCTTTTAATAGGCTCGGTTTCTCGGCGCAACCACTTGTAGGTGTAGCTATTCTTGTCAAAAGACCCACTCAATTCTTCCCAAATCGTGTGGTGGTACTCATTCACCCACGCAATCTCCTCATCGGTGAGCAACTTGACATTGGTCAACTTTTTACAAAATGGCACTCGGGTAATGGTTTCAAACTCAAAAAACTGGCGGCCATTATAGTTCAACCCGCTCGGCTTCACAAACATGACATTTTCAATCCGGATCCCATACTCGCCCGTTTCATAATACCCCGGTTCGTTGGAGATCAAATTGCCCGCCTTCAACGCATTGGCCGCGGCATTGGGCCGGGGGCCAATCCCAATAGGGCCCTCGTGGACATTCAAGTAGGCGCCAATCCCGTGCGACGTGCCGTGGCCATAGTCGATACCATACTTCCAGAGGTGCTGTCTCGCAATCGAGTCAATCAAGTTGCCCGTAGTGTTTTCGGGGAATTTCAACGTTGAGAGGGCAATGTTGCCCTTCAACACAAGGGTATAGTTTCTCCTCTCGGCCTCGGTGGGGGTATCGAAATGGATGGTTCTGGTGGTGTCCGTGGTGCCCTCCAAAAACTGGGACCCCGAGTCGTTGAGGTAAATCTTGGTGGGGTTGATGGTGGCGGCTTGTCCCTTTACCGGATGGTAGTGAATGATGGCGCCATTGCTTCCTGACGCCGAGATGGTGGTGAATGATAGCCCCACAAAATTGTCCTCCTGCTTTCTAAACTCGGTCAACTTGTCGTCAGCGGCGATTTCGTCAATCAACTCCTGGTTGTTGATCAACTCGTTTTCCAACCACGCGAAAAACTTGATCAAGGCCCGGCCGTCTTTTAAATGGGCAATCTTGGCCCCCTCCAACTCGGTTTGGTTCTTGACCGCCTTCAAATCCTCCACGGGTGACATGCCCTCGGTGAAGGAGCACTTTAAACTTCGAACCACTTCCCAGCTGGCATTGTTGGGTACGAAAAACTGCTTGTCACCCACAGAAAACTCCTTGGAGAGAGACGTCAAGCTGGTGTAAAACGCTTCGTACGGCTCTATGCTCACGCCATCCTCCGACTCCAATTTGGACACAATGTTTTGCGGGATCCGTTCCTTGTCGACAAAAAGCTTAACGGCATCCTTGGTGAGGATGGCAAAACTGTAGAAAACCGGGTTGAACTCAATATCCTGTCCCCGCAAGTTGAATAGCCACGCAACTTCATCCAAAGCAGTAATCACCAACCCATCAACGCCCTCCTTCAACGTCTGGGCCCTCACCTTTTTGATCTTATCCGCCACTTCCTCGCCCGTAAAACTGGTATCCAAGCTCTGGATTGGGTTTGTGGTTGACGAGGGGGGCAAGGGCTCAAACTCCTCCCATATCTTATTGACAAGGTTTTCTTGCACAGCGACAAAATCAATCTTGGCCTCGGGGGACTTGGCAACGGCCTTTTCAACCAATCCACGAAACGTTTGGTACAACTTGTACGTAATCAACCTGGGGTCAACGCCGATATTGACCGCATCTCCGCTGTCCAAGCTCAACTGAACTGCTTGCTGGACCGCCCACTCCTGCCACGTGGGTTCGTCCTTGGCGCCCTGTTTCAATAGAACCCAGTTGAAATCCAACTCGTCAATCGCCTGGGTGAAATACCTGCCGTCGGTGGATAAGCCGGCAGCACCCAGCTCGTCACTGACATTGTTCACGTCCCGGGTGATGATGGCAACACCAGCAGACCCGGAAAACCCGCTGATAAACTCTCTTCTTTGGTCGTAGGGTGAAACGTATTCGCTCTGGTGCTGGTCTTCTGAGGGGACAATATACACACCCACATTGTGCTTCTTCATCTCTCTTCTGATATGTTCCAACCTAATGGACGTGTTGACCTCCTTGGTGTCGGGCAAGCACAACGAGGCGCGGTTGAGGGTGAACACCGACCCCTTGCGGGAACCAGGCTTGTGGCCTGACGAATTGACTCTGTTCAAGTTGAGCTTCTTGGCAAAGAGCGACGACCTTCTGTTGACTCTCGACAAAAGTCCGGGAGAGCACGTACAGTTGGCACACTTGTCTCTTGACACTCTTCTTTCCGCAACAGACATTTTGGGAATATTAAGATATAGTATGGTTCTTCCTTCTTTCTTGATGACAATCAACTCACTTTTTTTTTTTTCCTTTCCTTCCTTTCTGTCTGGTTTCCCTCTGGCAAAAACTTTTTTTTTTTTTGTTGTTGTTGTTGCTTCATCATGATCACGTGAGCGGAACTGTTTTTTTTTGTTTTTCTTTGGCCTGGTCACGGTGGGTGGGGGGGGGGTGGAACCACCATCACCATCACCATATCCATATCCATATCCACTGACACTAGATACAGATACATTCCTAGATCTCTCTTCTACCCCACCTGACTTGTCAATTCCAAAGCATGTCCACACAATGGGTAGAGAGCATAATTGCGGTATGTACAAAGTAGACCAAACAATATCCGCTTTCTCATACTAACTCACAATCCAGGAAGTCAAGGTGTTGTACTCGTCGCGAGACGCCCAAACCATCCAGGCGGTGCAGGAACGGTTGCAAAAGCACCAAAAGAGCGACGATGGCTATAAGCTAGGTCTTGAGCTCCTCGAAAACGGCGACAAGAACGTCAAGTACTTTGGCGCTTTGACATTGACCGTGTACTTCAACACGCACCAAGTGTCGCCGGTAGCGCCGTTTGACAAGGTGTTGCTGATTATACTCCTATTGAGCACCGAGGACTACCACGGCAACTTGTTCATTGTGAAAAAGCTACTAAGCAACTTGTCATTGTTGTACATCAACGACTTTGACGCCTTTGGCATTGACCCCGTGCACCGGTTCTTGTCCAAGATGTTGGGCGTGTACCTGGCGCCGGTGTCGGAAATGATTCCCCAATTGCACGACCAGCAGCAGTTGGAGCTATTGTTGTTGTTTCTCTCCATTGTTGTTGAGGATATTTCCAAAAAGCAAGAGTTTCTCCCCAAATTGCACCTCGCCGTGCACTCGACAATTTTTCAGCACTGCGGCGCCATCTACAACCACTTGTTTGCTGCTGCAGATGATGTCTTGCCCGACTCGATCTTGTTGCTGCTGTTGGACTGTCTCAGTGCCTGGATAGTGTACATCTCCATTGCCGAGAGCCACTCCGAGCAGAGGTATGCCGACGAGATGAAGGTGTTTATCATGTATCTACTCAAGCAGTTTGACGGCGAATTTAGCCCCACAAAGATGGAGGTGTACAACCGGTCCTTCACGGTGTTGACCGAGGTTATTGACAACTTGCCAAGGGTATTGACCCCGTTCCGGGCCACGCTTTCGGAAATCCTCTTTAACGACCAACGGTTTGGGGTCCAGTTTATGAAACTAATCCTTGGTAGCAAGGAATTCACCGATACTTTTACGCTGGAGATTGAAAACTTTGTCAATGTGGTAATTGCCTATCTCATGTTGAATCTCGTGCTGATTACGAGAAACATTCTCCAAGATGACGTTTTCAACATTGTCCAAATGGTGGTGACGCTAACCAATGTTTCGGGAAGGCCCATTGAGGATGAGAGGATCAGCGAGCAGTTTATCACGTTTTGGGAGGAGTTTGCCAACACATTTGCCAGCGACGAGTTGGCCTTGCAGGAGATGATTGACCCGAATGAATTGGCGCGGTTCCACGGTAGAAGAAACGATGTGCTTCACGAGGTGAGCCAAATTTATTTCAAAAAGATACACGTCTACCCGGGCGCCACACGAGAGTTTACCCAGTACCGGACCACCGTGGCCGACTTGTTCATATTGTTCTACTCCTTGCTCGACGTGTCGTTATACTCCTCGTTGTGCGACTTGGTGGCGGCCAACTTGTTGCTACCCACCATTGACGATTTTGTCGTTGGCGACCTCGAGGCGGGGTTGTACTTGATATACAAGCTCACCGATGACATTTACTTTTACGAAGAGGATGACCAGTTTGTGCGAACGGCATTGGCTCCGTTGATTGATGGCGTGTTTGCCAAGGGTCTCATCTCGGTTGTTGAAGGGTTGCCAGACTATGCGGGTCGACAGATAAGTGTCACCTTGCTCAACTTGCTCTCGACATTGAACTTTTTCTTCAAAGACGTGGGCAGCCAATACTTGCCGGCCACATTCAATTTCCTCTTTCACATTATCCTCAACCAGGGCAAGAATAACCTTTCGCTTATTGCGTCCAAGACGGTGTACAAGATCTGCCAAAACTCGGAAAACAAGTTGGTTGAGTTTTTGCCCAACCTCGAGATGATTTTGATTGAGATGTTGAAGAACCCCGAGGTGGACAATTTGATTCGGGAGCGCATGACAAACTCGTACATCTCCATTGTGCGCGCCGAGCGGAACCCCATCGACATGGGCAATAAGATCCACTCGATATTGCTCGAGATCCAGGAACAGTACCACCACCACCTGAATGTCGAAACCCAAGAAGATTATGCCACCAGTCTCGTGGCGTGCATTGTCGAGATTGGCCGAGCAAGTCAGTACCCCGACGACATTGAGGAGTACCTCACCCTCGACCAAGTCGAGCAAGTCAATGACTACTGGGGCAAAGACCCGTTGGGGATCAGGAGCATGATCTTGGCGTTGTTGGATCAGTTTTCGTTGACCTTGCAGCCGCTTGCAAATTCAACCACTGTGACTGAGAAATGCTGCAATGCGCTCAAAGCCGGGTTGGGCGAAGCGGTTGCTGGTCCATTCACGTTTGACACTGGCGTGATTTTCCAGTACTTGGTGGCCAAGATTCGGAAATGTAATACATTGTCCATCCCGTACCTCTACCAACTCATGGAGACCATATTCATCACCAGCAAGGAACCAATGTCCACCCAAGCATTTGACGAGCTTGTGCAAAAGACATTTGTTGACGTTTATGACGTTTTGCAGAGCGATGTGGATTTGATAAAGTGTGCGTTGGACTTGTTCACGACAATGTTGGACAACAAGAACCTGACATTGTTTATCCACTTGCCGCAATTGCGCGACAAGATTGTCCCGTTTGCATTGAATGCATTGTCCCGCCCGGAGAACCCCGTGGCCAAATCGGCCATCAAGTTTTGGAACACGCTTGTAACCATGAAGCGCGGCACCGCGTCTGACCAGCAATTGGTTAGAGAGTTGATCACTGTCCAGATTGGCTCCCTCCCCGTGGGGTACGCCCTCGTGCTGGAACTCGTCCAGGCGTATGTGCGAGCCCCGAGGTCTGCCTTGGAACACTATTGCCCCTTGTTTCGCACATTGATTGGCAAGTACCCCATGGAGTTTAAAGCGTGGTTGGCCCATTTATTGGAGACCCAAGCGATTGGCAAGGCGCCATTGGATAAGCATGCGCGTGACCACCTTGTAAGGAAGTTGATGCTCACGCGAGGACAAAGAACGGCAAATGATTTGCTCAAGGATTATTGGTTGCAAGTCAACAAACTCGCACATTATAAAAACAATTGACATATTGCTACCCAGGTAACTAGAACTTGACAAATACACAACACGTCTGACAAAAACACAGCGCAGCTGGCAGCAACACAACACAGCTGACAAAAACACAGCGCAGCTGACAGAAACACAACACAACGCAGCTGACAGAAACACAACACAACGCAGCTGACAAGAAACACAACACGTTTTGCAGCATACAAATAGTCAACACGGCTCGCTCTGGCTCGCTTACGCACGCCATCCCTCGCTCATGCCAAAATGGAGTCCAACTCCTTGCACAAGTGTTCTGCTTCGGCATTAAAGTCCAACTCGTACACCCCGGCTCCCTGGTACCTAATCTTCAACTCGTCGTTATACGTATCCTCCTTGGCCTTGATCCTAAACGTAAACTCCTTAAACAATACCGATTGAATCTTTTGCGCCACGGCTTCGCGGCCCTGGTCATTGTAGAGCCTAGTCATCTCATTGGCATCAATGCCAAACAACTGTCTTGCCTGCTCGTCAAACAACGTGAGCCAAATCTGGCCCGAAGAGTCCATGACGGAGCAATAAAAGATATATCTCCAGTTTGGCTCCGGGTAGTTGATGTCACACCGCTCGCATCTCCAGGTTCCGTCGTGCTGCTCAATCAATTTCTTGTTGCACGACTGTGGTGGTCTCGTCGAGTCGGCACTGTTGCTGACTTGGTTGGCACAGGCTGGGTAGGCAAAGTTCTCGGGTTTGGCAAACGACAAGCAGGCCTTGATGGAGAAATAGTCGGGCTTTTCTCCAGCGCCAATGTTTTCCGCCTGTGCCTCGGCAATGAGCTTTCTCTTGGACATTCTCTCCTCGGAGGAGCCGCCGCTTGCCACCTTCAACGACTTGAAGTTGCCATTGTGGTTGGCGTCGTACCACCCTTTCAACTGGAACAGCTCGGGAGTTCCGGGGTTAGGGATCAACGACCCCGCCTGCGTCAAGCTCAACGACTTGCCCTGGAAATCAGAAACCTTGCACCCCTTGAATGCAATCACGGTGCCCTCTTCAATGTTAAACTCCACCGCGGTGCCGTTCCACAACCCAACGTCAATGGCAAACCCAGTCTCGTCCACAATGGTGAGGTCTCTCCTGTCAAATGCCTTGCCCGTAGACTTGGCGGTGATTTGGAACGGGGGGTGCACGGTCTTTAAAGCACCAATAACGTCGACAATCGTGTTGGGCTCCACGTCCTGGATCCTGTCGAGCTTGGTAAAGTTAAAGTTCAACTTGGGCACGGCACTATCGTCAAAACATTCGACAATCTCAGTGTCCCGCTCCAACGACAACTCATAAGGGTGGGTCAAGTTGTTAAACTTTTTGCGCGCCGCTGAAACGCGCGCCTTGGAAATGTAGTACACTTTACCCTCCTCCAACAACTTGTGGGCTCTCTCGGCCGTCTCGTTGAACGCCGAGGCCTTGATCTCGTCGGATTCGTCCAAGAAATTGACGCTAAACACCTTTCCCTCGCCCTTTTGGTTCGACCAGGTCCGCAAGTCGCCCTTGTATGAGACGCGTGCCTTGATGGTCCAGTTGTTTTGGTATGGCGACAATGTCTCGATGGGAGACACGCGGGGAGCTGGTCCGCCACTGCTCGAGGGGGGCGCTGACACTTTACGCTCAACGGTGGAGTTGGCCACGGGAGGCGTAGCGCCAAACGATTCGGCCTTGGCAGCGTCGGTATTGGTGGCGGTTGCCTTTTTGAAAAAGTCCTCCTCCGGGTGCTCTTCGAGGTAGGTGTCAATGTTTATAAACTGGCCCTGGGGCTTTTCGGCGCTAGACAAAATCTCCATGTCGTGGATCTGGAGAATGTGCTTTGAAAGGATGATCCGCGAGTACTTGTTGATTTGGATCACGTCGTACCGGTTCAATTTGTTGTTGGCCAAGTAGGGGATGGTATCGTCGTGGGAAATGGCCTGGCACACAAAGGTGCCGTCGGTGAGCAAGAAACGGTACTTGTTGCTGTTGGCAGCAATGGGTTTGATGTTTGTTGCCTGGACAATGATTGGGAGTTGCACTTGCTCGTGCTCAGAGCTAAACACTTTGCGCAACGCATCGGGGTTTTTAAAGTACGACATGGTGTGGTGTGGTTTGGTGTGGTGTGGTGTGGTGTGGTGTGGTGGTATTGATGGTGGTGTTCAGTAGAGAGACGCGTATTGCCTAGTGAAATGTTTTTTTTGTTTTTTTTGTTTGTGTTGTGGGTGGCGGCGGGTCGTGCGCGTGAATGCCTTTGGTCGTGTCTAGTGCTACAGTTTATTCATAGCTTGTTTGCCTATACACCCACGCTACGCTACAACTTTGGTTGAAGCCCAACGGCGTTGTACAACTCGTCTCTGTCATTCACCTTCACGGCCCCACTCTTGAGTAACGCCTTGGTCAAGTCGTCAATCAAGTCGTCGCAGTTTTCAATGCCAATACACAACCGGATCAAGTCTTCAGGAAACTCTCTTTCCTCTCTCGTCTTGGCGTCGATGGAGGCATGCGACATCTTGCACGGCATGGAGATGAGCGAGTTGACACACCCAAAGGAAACGGCAATGCCGAAAATGTCGGTGGCCTCCACGATTCTTTCCGACAACTTGATGGACCCGGTTTCAAACGACAATACTGCCCCATACCCGCGGCACATGGACCGGTGTAGTTCGTATTGCGGGTGCGACTTGAGCCCCGGGTACCGTACCTTGAACCCCACGGTTTCCAAAAACTGGGCGATCCGAACGCAATTCTGCTGCTGTCTCTCGACCCGGATGGCCAATGTCCTCAACCCTCTGCTGAGCAACCACGAATCAAAGGGCGACAACCCGCACCCGGTCGAGTTGATCACATAATACACTCTTTCAGCAAGCGCATTGGACCGGGTGGCAATCACCCCGGCCATGATGTCGTGGTGTCCGTTCAAGTACTTGGTGGCCGACTCGTACTGGATATCAACGCCCAAATCTAGCGGCGTCATCAACACCGGCGACATCATGGTGTTGTCAAACACCACGATTATGTCTGGGTTGACCGCGTGTGCGTGCTCGGTGATGCTCTTGACGTCAACAACCTTGATCAATGGGTTGGTGGGCGACTCCAAAAAGATCATCTTTGTCTTGGTGGTGATCTTCAGCTTGATCAACTCGGTGTTTGTTGTGTCATAGTGGTGGGCAATCAAGTCGCCCTTGTTGTTCAAATACGTCAACAATCTGTGGGTACCGCCGTACAAGTCGTCGCCGGCAATAACCTCATCGCCGGGGCTAAGCAAACGGGTAATGACATCGAGGCATCCCATACCGGATGAGACAGCAAATGCGTGCCGTGCCTGCATGATCTTGGCGATGTGGTTCTGCAAGTGGGTTCTGGTGGGGTTGCCCGATCTCGTGTAGTCGTACTCCCCCATATTGGACAACGATTCCTGCTTGAATGTGGCGGACTGGTACAATGGAGCGACTGAGGCATTGTACTGGTCGCCGGAAGTGCTGTGGACTAGCTCCGTCTCAAGACTATACTTTTTTGGTGACATGTGGGTTGTGTTCTGCTAAAGGTTCTAGGTTGCTGGTTCTAGGTTGCTGGTTCTTCAATGCTGCCAGAATGGAAAACTGTGGGAAAGGATATATTCTTTGTAGGACAAAGCGCAGCCACTTTTTCGTTGAGTCAGAAAAGAAAGAAAAAAAAATTGTGCAGTGACGATTAGAAGCTATCACGTGAAAGACGGATCTACAAGTCCGGTTAGACAAACGAACAACAAGAACAACAACAACAAGAACAACAACAAGAACAAGAACAAGAACAAGAACAACAACAAGAACAAGAACAACAACAACAACAAGAACACCACCACCACGATTATACAACGGCTCATTCATTCATATATGCTATGTCTTACAAATCCGCTCTGGTAAACTTTCTAATATCGTTTGGCTCTTGGCTCAACAACACCTTTGGCCCGCTAAATGGCTCGCACGATTCTCTGCTGATGGACCCAATCTTGCTCAATTGCTTACCCTCCTGCAATTGCTTCAACAAATCCACCGTTGCTTCAGGGGTCAAGTCTTCGTGGTAGTCGTCGTTGATCCCAATCATGGGGGCATTGACGCATGCCCCCAAGCATTCAACTTCTTGCAACGTAAACAACTTGTCGGGCGTGGTCTGGCCCGGCTTGATCTTCAAATGGTCCGTGATGGCCTTCATGATGCCGTCGCTGCCGCACAACTGGCACGGGGTGGTGGTGCACACTTGCAAGTTGTACTTGCCCATGGGTTTTCTATTATACATGGTGTAGAATGTGGCAACCTCATACACTCTCATGGGCGGCATGTCCAACATCTTGGCGACATAGTTCATCACCGATATGGAGGTGAACCCCAACTGGCGCTGGCCCAAGTCCAACAACGGCATGCATGCCCCCTTCTTGTACTGTGGGGGGTATTTGGCAATGATTTCCTCGGCTCTCTTGCGGTTTTCCGAATTGAACTCAAATGGTATGTTTGTGTTGTCTTCTTTGGTTTCGCGGTGCACCGAGATGATGGACGAGCATCTCTTGGCCATGAGCTGGGTGGTGGCTGGCGTGGAGCTGGCAGACTTGATGAAAAAGCGCGACAACATGGCTCTGTGTGTGTGTGTGTGTGAATGGATGAATGGATATATAGGCAACGAGGAATTTAGGAGACCGGCAGGTGTGTAGCAGTGGGGGGAGGTGGAGAGGAAAGAGACTAGTCCGGAGTGGTTGATTAAATATGTTGTGAGTTGTCTCTATAGTCGTTTTGTTCCCTTTGGTTTGAAAATCTTTTTTTTTTTCTCTTTTGGTTGTCATTGGTAAAAAATTGCAACTGATTGGCTGGTGAGAATATGCAGGAGGCTGGGGAAAGGTGAAGCCACCAATGGGTAGTACACCCCCTGTGTGTGTACATCCTCTAGACTGCACCGAGGCGGTGGTGCTGTGTGTGTGTGTGTGTCTGGTTCTGGTTGGAGGGAATATCTTCGGTGTAGCTTGGGAGGTTAACGGAGTTAGTCCGAGTACCCGATTAAAACTTTGACTCATAATTTAGCCAAATTATGGAAAAAGAAGCGGGAAAACCAACATGTGCAAGTAAGGATATAAGAACAATTACAAACCAACAAAGTGAACCTGGATCAATCATATCGGCAGAGCGCTGGTTCTTTGTTACGGCTGTTTCCAATAGTTTGTGGTGGTAGCAGCAGAGCTACCATTCAAACGTTTGTGCTCTCCCCCCCACCCCCCTCATTCACTTGGTCACTTGACTCAATTCATGTAGCAAAAGGGCGGGGGGCGGAGGGTTACGTAGGGTTGGCGGTACCTATAAAGTGGAGCAACTGTTACGGGCATAAAGAAGTAGAGACGTGCGGGTTAGAAAGAGGTGTCACGCGTTTCCAATGTGGAATGTATATACCCTCCTCCTCCTCCTCCTACCTCCTCCCCCCTCCTTGTTTTTCTTTTCTTTCCTTTTTACATGAGGTTAACTTTTCTAAAAAGAAACCTCTAGAAGGAATGATCCCAAGCCCTTGAGGTGAGGAGAAGTGCGGTGCAAGCTGCTAGCACTGTGTGTGTGTGTATATATAAAGGGGGTAGGAATACAACCACCCGCCTCTTGCTCTCTTCTTCTTCTTCTTCACCTACTCTATAACCATTTAACAATGCAGTTATTCACTAGAAGCAAGGAACACGACGAGCACCCCGAAGACCCTTCCAAGTTGGAGGACCCATTGATGGCGGACCATATCCACGAGTCAAGACAGGACCATGAGGACGGGTCGTCGTTGTACGACAAGATGAAGGAGGCAAACACCAATGTCTTTAATGCCATGAACAACTTTACCATGTTTGAAGGTATTGGCAAGAAGGACGAAGACGTTGAGGATGAATTTATGGACGACTTTATCAACTTGGTTGGCTGACTATATAACAATGAGTGACAAACCTTGGGGTTGTCTGGGCTGGACCCGGTGCAAACCGCCCATTGCTTGTCTCTCTTTTGGTGTTTCTACAGCACGGCTGTTTTGAGTATGAGAAATGTATAGGAAATGTATAGGATATACACACTTGATCAACAGAATACTGGGATGGTACCAACCCCCTCACAGTGTTGTCAATGTTGTCAGTATTGTCAGTGTAGCACTGCTGCCACTGCCGCACTGTTGCATTGTTGCCACTGCTTTTGAGTTTTCTGCCTGTCCACGTGACACCACTTTTTTTCCAATTTCAAATGTTTCCCACGGCATCCAGACACTATACCAGCATCCGCACATATCCCCCTCCCTCCCCCTTCGTCTACCCCTCTATTACCTACACCTTTCAACCAGCACTAGGGGGTACACTTTTTTGGAGCCGAACCACCTACATCGCACACGTTTTAGCACAACCATCAATCAAGCTCCTCCCACCGCCACTGTTTACCAGCATATCATGAATAACCGCAACCTCAAACATGATCGAGGCAACCTACATTCATCATTCGAGACACCCAAATCTCCATCGCGGTCAACGCGAAGTCTCAACCCGCCGCGACTAGACTCTGGATTGCCGGTGGGCTCGTCGTCGTCGCCGCCGCGGCGACGCAACGGAACTACAATTTTCTCAGACCGGTATATCCCCAATCGCACCGGGGTGGATTTACAAGCCGCGTTCAGTCTCAGCAATGAGGAAATCTTGCCCGATTTGCGAAGCCGCCACAGCGACAATGAGATTGAAATGAGGAGGGAGGAGGAGGCAAACCGAACGTTTAACACCGTGTTGAAGGCAGAGTTGTTTGGCGATAACGTGCCCAGCGCCATACGAGCGAGCACCAGCACCAGCACCAGCGGCAGCGGGACGAGTTCAAATGCGGCAATCACAAACACGCCGCCGAGGGCGACCCAGAGCGCACCGGATATAGTTGCATCAACAGCAGCGGCAGCAGCATCATCATCATCATCAGCATCAGCATCAGCCTCAGCATCCACAACATCGGCATCGGCATCGGCTTCAGCCTTTGCCGCGGCAGGAGCAGGTGCAGCGACTGTGTCTGCGTCAGGGATATATGCGTCAGGCGATGGCGATGATGGCATGAGCGCGAGCAGGGACGTGACCTCCACCCCGCGGAGAAAGGCCAATTTATTCACCTACCAGTCTCCCCAGAAATCAAGACCGATACTGAGGGACTTGCAACAGGAGTTGTACTCGCTCTCACCCGTGCGGCAAGAGTCACAAAAACTACTATTATCGCCGCAAAAGAAGCCACGGACGATTTCCAAAGTTCCCTACCGCGTGTTGGACGCGCCCGAGTTGAGCGATGACTTTTATCTCAACTTGGTTGACTGGGGCAGCCAGGACGTTTTGGCCGTGGGGCTTGGAGACTCGGTGTACCTCTGGGACGGGTCCACCCAGTCTGTTGACCGGCTCTGCAACCTCGCAAACAAGGATAAGGTGACGAGCTTGAACTGGATTGGTGCGGGCACCCACCTTGCCATTGGCACCAACAAGGGGCTAGTGGAGATTTGGGACGCCACCAAGATGAAGTGTATACGAACCATGACGGGGCATAGCTTGAGGGTATCGTCGCTCGCGTGGAATGAGCATATACTATCAAGTGGCAGTCGCGACAGGACAATTCTCAACCGCGACGTGAGAATCGAGGACCATTTTGTCAATAAGCTCGAGGCACACAAGCAAGAGGTTTGCGGGCTCAAGTGGAACGTTGAGGAGAATAAATTGGCCAGTGGCGGCAATGACAATAACTTGTTTGTGTGGGACGGGCTCGCGCCGCGGCCCTTGCACCAGTTTACCGACCACACTGCCGCCGTCAAGGCAATTGCGTGGTCCCCACACCAGCGCGGGATACTCGCCTCGGGAGGCGGCACGGCCGATAAGACCATCAAGGTGTGGAACACCCTCACGGGGAATGTGGTGCACGATATCAATACCGGGTCCCAGGTGTGCAACTTGCTCTGGTCCAAAAACTCCAACGAGTTGGTGTCGACGCACGGGTATTCGAGGAATCAGATTATTGTGTGGAAGTACCCCTCGATGCAGCAGATTGCCCAGTTGACGGGCCACACGTACCGGGTGTTGTACTTGTCGCTCTCCCCCGACGGCGAGACAATAGTCACGGGCGCTGGCGACGAGACGTTGCGGTTCTGGAACGTGTTTGAAAAGAATCGGCACAATGAGTCGCCGTCGTCGGTCTTGCTCGGGGCATTTACCCAACTACGGTAGATGCGGGGTTGTTGTTTTTGTTTTTGTTTCTGCTGCTGCTGTCGTTGTTGTTATTGCTGTTGTTATTGCTACTGTTGCTGTTTTTAAAGTGTCGGGTTCTTATAAAAGTAGACTATTTGTATCTAGCACGGACGAGTCCTTTGCTGGATCAACATTGTTTTCCACGCACCATTGGTTGAAACTGGATAGCGATAACCTTAGCTCCCCCCCGTGGTACTTGAGTATCCTCATATAGTCCAACGTCCATAGCACGTCCTCTTTTCTAAACCCAGTTTGCTTTGAAAGCTCATCGACGGTGAATGTCTTGGTGGTCTCGAGGGCATAAATGTACGGCGCGAGTTTCTTGCTCCAGTACCGCGAATACGATACTTTTCCATACGGGCTTAGCGGGAGCTCCGGTCCCGAGCAACGCAACTGACCAGGGGTCACCTTGGCCAACTCGTACGAAAAGTCAATGAGCAAGTACCCCAACCGTCTTCTTTGAAAGGGGGGAAACACGCAAATGCAAGCCAAGTTGTTGTCATTGTCAAACGACAAACTCTCTTTGGAAAAAAAGCCCATGGGAGTATAGTTTCCATCACCGTGATCCTCATCTATGCCGTAAACCACGTAAAAGTTAAAGTGGTCAATGTTGTAGTACACCGATTTGTCGTCGAGAAACAATTTGCCAAATAGGCACAAGCATTGACAAAAGAGCGGGTCCTGGAACCCCTGCACCTCGCGGATAATGTAATGCCGCGTGCGGTCGTAGTACACCAACTTGCCAATGTGCGGGAGGCGCTGATTCAAGCGACAATGGTGCAGCTTCATCTCCTTGTCGCAAGCGGTATACTTGAAACAGTACTGGCACACGTATAAATGGTCACACCAGTAGTTGTTTTCTTTTTCTTCTTGTTCCTCTTCCACCTCCCCCTTCCGTGATAGCCTTTTCTTGGCCGTGGGGTCCTGTGCCACCGTGTTTGAATACTTGTACCCCAACGATGAATGACTCGTGTCGGTGGGGTTAAAGTATGCCGCATTGCCGTACCATGCATCAAACTCGTACTTGCCAAATGTGACCCTGCGCACGTTGGGCTTATTGAGTAAGCCGTAGTACGTGTCCTTGGAAGCGGCCATTGCCAGTGACGCTGTTGTTGTTGATGTTGCTGTTGTTGCTGTTGCTGTTGTAGTCATTGTCATGTCAAGTAACGTCTCAAACCGATCACCGCCTTTCCCCCCAAAAAAACCGAAAAATTTCAAACGCGTTTTCCTTCACCACAACAACACTTGACCAATGCCACCAAAAGGATGGAGAAAGAACGCTGAGGGCCAGTACCCTCAACCGTCGCGAGACACTGAGATTGTATCGATAGATGAGATTCTCTTCCCCCGGGCCACCATACAAAAGTTGGCAAAAACAATGTATCAGGACGACGACGATAGTGGCACCAACTTGACCATGGCCAAGGATTCCCTCTTGGCATTACAGAGATCCACCACAGTGTTTGTGTCGCACTTGATGTACCATGCCAGACAAGTGAGCAAGGAAAGTAATCGAAAGACGGTGTCGTCGCAGGATGTGTTGACGGCGTTGGAGAAGGCCGAGTTTGCTGGGTTTGTCCCCGACGTTAAGCAGAAGTTGACCACATTTGAGGCGAGCGAGGCGGTCAAGAGACAACAGAGGGCAGAGAGAAAGGAGCCGGAGCTGGAGCAGGGGCAGGGGCAGGGGCTGCAGAAAGAGCCGGAACTGGAGGGCGGGGATGGGCAACTAGCCAAGAAGGTAAAGGTGGGCGAAGACGGCGTGGCTGTTGCCCCGGCGCATGCCGTGGATGGAGACTCGGACGAGGAGGCGGCAGACGATGATGATGATGACGATGATAATGAGGAAGGAGAGAGAGGATTGGGCGCTAAAGATAACCATGAGGGGGGCAACGAGGATGACGATATTGAGGAGGATGAAGAGGATGAGGGTGAGGAGGAGGACTCGGCAGATGCCCCGCACACAAACCCCATATCGGCATTGGCAAGAGAAGAAGAAGAATTACAGGGAACAGAGACGGAGGAAAAGTCAGACAACGACACGGATGACGACGAAACAGAAGAAGCAATCTAGTGCTTTTTAACAAAAGGAAAAAAAAAAAAGAGGCGATTTAGTTCCTTATACAATGGTCAAACAACGGGAACCCGCACTCTGTCCCAATAAACAAGTAAAGAATCGTGATTACCCCCCCAGCAAGTGCAAGAATAAACTTGGACTTGTTAAACCACATTTTCCGCTTTATTTGCTGCGCCCGTCGTTGAAACACCAGCGAGGATGTAGTCAACCGGTCCGTTTGGTCCACAAGCAAGTTGATCTTGTCGCCCCTCGAGAGCAACTTGTTGATATTGTCCAACATCAACTGCCGAACCTCATCCACCTCTTCATTGGCAAGAAGCAACTGGTTATTATCGGTGGCGCCATAAGACCCGCGGTCCGAGTCGTAGCTCATTTCTTCAAATTTGATAATCTGGTTCATGTACGGCTTAAACTCGCCCATTTTGCTCTTGTTGCCCTCCTGGCTCTGGCTAAACGCAATGTACTTGTCCATTACATTCTTCAACACATTCAACACCAACGTCTTGTTGACGTCGGCATGGGCAATCGCAACAACCGTGACCAAGTCCTTGGACCCGTCGGGGTTGTGCACCGTCTTTTTCATAAAGTAGAGCAAGAGCTGGATTGACGTTGCTGTCGCCACCGGTATCAGCCCCACAAGCGTCTTGGACGTGTTGATGAGACCTAGCTCTTGTGACACAGCTTCGGAGCAGTTGAAGTTGTTGAGGAGCGGCAATAACGAGTGGTTCTCATAGGTATATAGTGTGGTGGAGTTGAGAGTGAGCGTGCAGTGGATCACTGGGACAGATGTTAGTATAGCTGCTGACAACAAAGGTCAAGCAAGACTCAACGTACATTGTTTGCTGAGGTCTGATTGGGACATGGTGTAAAGAGTAAAGAGTAAAGAGTAAAGAGCAACTCAGTCTGACTTTATTCTTTCTCCTCATTAAAACAGCCGATCTCAAAAAAAAAAAGGCAGTGCTACCAATTGGCCTTTGAAGACTAGGCGAGACGGCCCATCGCAAGAAAAAAAAAAATAGAGCCCATAAACAAAAGGAACTAGATCATTAGAGGAACAAGAAGGCCAAACTCAAAGGCCCAGCAGCAGCAGCAACAACAAAAACAACAAAAACACGATATGGGCAAGTATAGAGAGAGGTTCAATGCAAAGGCGAGAAGCGGCATGCTTTCCAAGCAAGCTGCCTTGAAAAGAGCGAGAAACAAGTCACTCTACCAGCAAGACTCTGAGAAAGTGGAGGAAGAACAACCGCAAGTATTGACAACTCAAGACTCCAATTCGGAAATACTAGCGCCGGTTTCCGAGAAAGAGAGACAGGCACGGAAGCGAGTCTTGGAAGAGACGTTGTACACCCAAAACAAACGACAGGAAAAGATTTCTCGAGCCAAAAAGAAGAGGTTGGACAAGTACATTGAGCACCAGTTGAAGCGAGAGGAGAAGAAGGTGCTTCTTGAAAAGTTGGCCAAGACCAAGATGGATACAAGCCACCTTTCCGCGTTGAAGGAACTAGGCAAGGGGAAACAAACAAGAAAGGAGGAGATGGTGGAGGCGTTGGATTTGGAGAGGCAAGGAAGAGGTAACGAACGGACGAGAGAAATCTTGTACGAGGAGAGAGACGTGAAGGACTACCGAGATGACACTACCGGGTTGTTTGGCCAGTTGGAGGAGGTCAGCAAATATGACCAAGAAGACGAGGAGGAGGAAGAAAAAGAGGAAGGGGAAGGGGAAGAGGAAGAACAGAAAGATGATGGCGCCAAGTCGCTGTTTGTCGACAACAGGCCGTCCAAGTTTGGTGGTATAGGCTCCGGGTTTGGGTTCAGCAATATTCCAGTCATCAAGAAGGATAGTGATCTGGCAAAGAAAAAGTATAGCTGGAGAAAGCGTGTGGAGCAGGAGGAAAAGAAGAAGCGGAAGCAGGAAGAGGAGGACGACTTTGCATCGAGTGAGGAAGAGGAAGACGTGGATGATCTGGAGGAGGAGGAGGAGGAGGAGGAGGAGGAGGAGGAGGAGGAGGAAGAAGAAGAAGAAGAAGACGACGACGACCAGCAGTCGGATGTGGAGTCAGATAACGGCACAGATGAGAGCAGCCAAGGCGAGGATGATACCGAGTCTTTAGAAGAAGAGTCCAAGCTTATGCGTTCCAAACCAAAGCACTCTCAAACTGCAGAGACGTTTAGGGACTGGGCAGAACAGCAGTTGCGCCAGCTTGAAGGACGCGAAAACACGTCGATGCCCGAGCTTTCGGAAGAGACAAGAGCAAAGTACTCTCAACCAATAATCAGAGAAGAAGACGTTGACCACTCTTCGGACGAAGAAGGGTACATCCCCATCAACAAGAAACTACAGCGCCAGGCCTTTTTTGTCGACATCCACCGAAGCGAGGCGATTCAACAACAGAGAATCCACTTGCCGGTTTTTGCCGAGGAGCACAAGATCATGGAGGCGGTATACCACAACGACTGCATTATCCTTTGTGGTGAGACCGGTTCCGGAAAGACCACCCAGGTGCCGCAATTCTTGTACGAGGCCGGGTTTGGCAACTTGGAGAACGACTTGTACCCGGGCATGATTGGAATTACGCAGCCTCGACGTGTCGCTGCGGTATCAATGGCCGAAAGAGTGGCGAGTGAGTTGGGCGACCACGGCAAGAGAGTGGGCTACCAAATTCGGTTTGACACCACCATCAAGAACGAGGGCACTGCCGAGGGCACGGCCATGAAGTTTATGACCGATGGTGTCTTGCTCCGAGAAATGATGACTGACTTTTTGCTAACCAAGTACTCGGCCATAATCATTGACGAGGCGCACGAAAGAAACATCAACACCGATATATTGATTGGTATGTTGACGAGAGTGATGAAGTTGCGAAGACAAAAACATGACCAGGACCCAAAGCTGGCCAAACCCTTGAAGTTGATAATTATGTCTGCCACGTTGCGGGTAGCGGACTTTTCCGAAAACAGCGTCTTGTTTAAAAACCCGCCCCCCATCATCAACGTGCAAGCGAGACAGTACCCCGTGTCTGTCCATTTCAACAAACGGACCCACTTTGATTATGTCGAGGAGGCGTGCAAAAAGGCATCAAAGATTCATCGCAAGCTTCCGCCAGGCGGCATCCTCATTTTCCTTACGGGCCAAGTCGAAATCCAAACAGTTGTCAAGAAGTTGAGGCAAGAGTTTCCCATAAAGAAGGAAACCTCGAGGTATGACGAGGACGTTGAGGTTAAATTGTCAGAGTATACCCAGCAGGAAGCCGAGGATGTGGATTTTAGTGTTGAAACGCGCGACGGGGACACATACGACGACTACGACGACGTTGAGAAAGATGGCGAAGATGGCGAAGAAGAGGACGAGGAGGAGGAAGGATTTGAGGAAGCGGACCAAGTCGAGTCGACGGCCGAGATTGGGCCATTATATGTCCTTCCCTTGTACTCGTTGCTACCCACCAAGCAGCAGATGAAGGTGTTTGAGGAACCGCCACGGGGAAGCCGGTTGTGCATTGTTGCAACCAACGTTGCCGAAACGTCGTTGACCATCCCTGGGATCCGCTACGTGATTGACTGTGGCAGGTCTAAGGAGAGGAAATACAACAAGGACAATGGCGTGCAATCGTTTGAAGTCGACTGGATATCCAAGGCGTCGGCGGGGCAAAGAGCCGGCAGAGCCGGTAGAACTGGTCCCGGCCACTGCTACAGACTCTACTCGTCAGCGGTGTATGAGGAGTTTTTTGCCCAGTTTAGTGTTCCCGAGATCCTTCGCATGCCGTTTGAGAGTATTGTTTTGAGCATGAAGTCGATGGGGATCGACCAAATTACAAACTTCCCCTTCCCCACGGCGCCAGACAGACAGGCGCTCAAGCAGGCCGAGGAATTGTTGGTTGTGCTCGGTGCATTGGACAAGACCAAGCGAATCACCGAGTTGGGGCGGAAAATGTCGTTGTTCCCATTGAGCCCGAGGTTTGCCAAGGTGTTGATTGTGGGGAACCAGCATGATTGTCTTGGCTACATCATTGCCATAGTGTCGGCATTGTCTGTGGGTGACCCGTTCCTTACCGAGAACGAGTTGGTGGGCAATCTCGGCGACAATGAGGAGGCCATCAAACAGCTTCGGAGCAAGTTCTTCCAGTCGCGAGCAACTTTCAGCAAGTTGGACGGTGCCAGCGACTGTATGATGTTGCTCTCTGCCGTCTGTGCCGTTGACCACGTCCCAAAAGACCAGCTCGACCAGTTTTTGCGCACTCACTATCTAAGACAAAAGATGATGGAGGAAATTCAAAAGTTGAGGAAACAGATTGGCCGTATTGTTGAAAAGTCGGTGTCGAACGGGGCCGCCCAGTTGCATGACGACAAGTTGGCGCCGCCCACCAAGAAACAAGTGGGCGCCATGAAACAAATGATTGCATCGGGGTTCATCGACCAAGTTGCAATCAGAGGCGACTTGGCGTCTGCCGATGTCAAAATCGCAAACAAAACCAGCATCACCAGTATCCCCTACTGTCCAGTGGTGCCCCTTTCCACGGGGCCCTATGTATACATCCACGCAAACTCGTTGATTGCCAAGCGCGGCGAGTTGCCAGCGTCCTACCTCGTCTACCAATCGTTGAGTTCCAAGGCCGACTCCGACAAGGTAAGGATGAAACCCCTCGTTGACATTTCCGGGAAGCAGTTGGCCAATATCGCCAAGGGGTCGGTGCTATTGACGTACTCCAAGCCGCTTGGTCATCCGTATGCCCCCAAAAGTTTGTCGCCCACCAGGCGCGAGTGCTATGTTGTACCTCGGTTTGGCGCGGCAATTGGATCGGGCGGTGTTGGCTGGGACTTGCCAGCGGTCAAGGTGATTCAAGAGAAGAGGGGAGGGAGCTGGGTAAATATATAGCAGCATGTGTATTATAAAACTTGCATTAGTGTGTGTGTGTGTGTGTGTGGTTGATCCAGTCCGGGTAAGAATCTAAGGAAGTTTTTTTTTTTTATTTTTATTTTTTTCTTCCTCATTAACCAAAACATCAACAAACGGGTAACAGCTAACCAGATCAACCATGGAGAGAAAGCAAGGCCGAGAGCCAAAGCAAAGCCAAGAGCCAAAGCAAGGCCGAGAGACCAATGAGGAACCATTGATACCGACCAATGTGGTGGACCAAGCGTCGCAGCGATTGTTTGTGCTATCGCTCTTTGTCCTACTACAGAGCTGGAAAATATACGATCTCATATTGGTGAAATCGGTGCCACCCTCAGGCGCCGACGCATTGACCCTGTTGAACAATTTCACGTTTATTTTGAAATACGCAATCATAGACGGCATGTTCTTGTGGCTACTACCTGTTTTGAGCATACAGTACTTGACGTTTTCGCCGGTCAAGACGTTGGCATTGACGGTGTTGCTCAACGGGACATCCTTGTTCCTCGTCAGCTCCCTTGCCTTGCCGTTGTTGAGCAACGTGTTCTTGCCGTTGTGGAAGTTATTTCTCCCCTCGCTGCACCGGGAATTGAACATTGTGGGGGACTCGGTGGACGTGAACAAAGTCATCGATATGGATGCACATTTCAAGGGCCAGTTGACTATTCAATACCTACCAGACTCTTCGGCCAGGATGAATCCGTTTGGGAACTTGGAGTCGTGTCTTGGTGGAGCAATAATAGATATGCCCATTGAGTTTAATACCACGTCCGGCATTGGGCTCTTGCAAATCCAGCACACCACCCCTGACAATGAAGTCAGGTATATGAACTACACGGGCCACGCATTGAGCAAGTTGCTCAAAAAGGATTATACGCACTTGTCAAACCAGCGGGACTACAAAAGAGACCCCAAGATTTTCTACCTCGAGTACCCCATCAAAGAGTCAGGAGCGTACAGGATCAAGAATGTCTTGGACACCAAGGGAAACAGCATTAGGACGCACAAGTCAGAGTTTTCCATACCGCTCTGTCCCCTGGCCAAGTTTTTCTACCCGCCCAGCGTCGCGGGGTCGAAGCCAAACTACCAATGCATGTCCACGTTGGACAAAGACTCGTTCCCGGTGCCGTGGATCGAAATGGTGACCACCACGCCGGCGTCTGTGCTTGTGCAGTTGAAAGTGGACGGAAAGATGCACAAGACGATGAATATCAGCGTTTCACAAGATACCGATGGCCGGAGAGGCAAGGCGCGGACCGATTTCAGCTGGCTCAAGAGCGTCAAGCTTGTACGAAACTCGTTGGAGCAGGAGCTCTTACAATCGGGGGAGCTGCTTTTCTCCGCTGGCGTGAATAGCGTGTTGGAGTTTCAGTTGATCCAGATCCAGGACGCCTTTGGCAATGTGCACCGGTACCAGCCCCTTTCCAAGGACAGGGACGTGTGGTATATGCTCAACTTGAGGAGGTCCCCAACAATCGGCATTGTATCGGACAAGAGCGAGCTCGTGGTTGGCGGCAGCAAAGTGTTGTCGTTGACAAACGTTGGCGAGTTCAAAGAAGAAGACTTTCCCGTGACCATTGACCTTATTCACGACGGCACAAAGCTCACCAAGACGTTCAAGTCGAAGCACGACATGAAACGCGGGGTATTGGTTGACCAGGCTGGTGTTTACGAGTTGGTTGGTGCTGCAGACAAGTTTTGTCCTTGCCAAGTAGAGGGCGGCCCCGTGACTGTTTTGTTGGCACAGCCTCCCACCTTGGAGGTGGAAGCTACGCCAGTCACCGACAAGTGTCTCGGGACCACCGGCTACACCTTTGGATTCAACTTTAGTGGCCGCGCGCCGTTCAAAGTGCAGTACCATATCTACGCCAACCAGTCCGGGCTCCTCAAGCCGGTGTACACCGATGCCGGCCACTCGGCGCGCGAGATAACGTCTTACAAAAAGATCCATTCCTTCAAATTCAAGCCCCCCTCGGAAGGCAGCTACACAATTGTGTTTGATAGCTTGAAAGATGCCAACTACCACAAACAGCCGGTACAATTATCCGGGGAGTACTCGTACCTGACGTACTTTAGACAAGCCTCACAAATTGGGGTTCAGTCGCACGACAAGGCGATATACACTTGTTATGGACAAACGGCCAAGATACCCGTGGTTTTCAAAGGCAGCGGTCCGTACTCGTTTGATTACGACTTTCTTGACCCATCCACCAAGAAGAAGTTAACCGATACGGTGCATGTGGCCAATGTCAACTCGTACACCATTGAGACGCCATCAACGCTTGTGGGAAAGACTTATGAGTTGAAGTTGTCCAATGGAAAAGACAAGTTTGGGTGCGACACCATTATTGTTGGCACCGACCGACCAGTTCGGGTCGTGAGCCGACCAGATATACCCGAGGTGGAGTTTTCCGAATCCAGACAAGTAAAGATTGTTGAAGGAGGGTACGTGGATGTGCCCTTGGGGTTCAAGTCATCGGTTGGAACCACGGGCAATGACAAGATTGAGGTCAAGTATGTGAGAGGGGCAGGCACAGAACCCGTGATTAAGCAGGCCAGTTTGAGGGGGTCTTTGGTGAGGCTCCAGGACGAAGGAACATACTGGTTGCACTCGTACAAAAGCAATGGGTGTCCTGGCCGTGTCAAGGCCGACAAGTCAATCACGATATCGTACTATGAGAGACCAGGCGTGAAGATCATTGCTGATGGACAACGCACACAAAGCTCGATCCAGCTAAAGTCGGTGTGCAATGGGTGTTCTGAGCAAATCAAGTTGCAGCTCAGCGGCAAGGCACCATTTGTGCTTGATTATGAGATCAAGTTGCCGCATGGCAAGGTCGAGACCCATTCCATGAACGTTGAGGGACACGAGGTTACCATTAATTTGCCAACCAAAGAGAATGGGAGGTACGAGCACCATTTCAAGCGGGTGTTTGACGCACTATACACCAAGGGGCGCGGAAAAAGTGTCAGTGCCAATGCTCCCCGAGTTGTGTATGATGTGAATGCGTTGCCAACAGCCCGGTTTGTGCCAGACAACCACTTTACCCAGTTGTGCGAAAACAATGTTGGAGACCCGGTTGACATCCCTGTGGAGTTGCGGGGACAGGCGCCGTTTGATATAGTGGCGGTTTTGAAGCATGAAAATTCTGGGAAAACAACCGAGCTTGCATTCAACAAAGTCACTGGACCCGTCCTCTCGCTCGATGGCTTCAAGCTTGAGCGCGGCGACCATACTGTGGCGTTTGTCAAAATCACCGATGGCAATGGGTGTGTGGGGAACAAGTTCAAGGCGAGCGACAGGTATATTATCCTGATCACCCAGCCGCCAAACATTTTCAAGGCGGACTCGGGCAAAATGCACTATTGTGTGGGCGACCATGTTTCGTACAACTTGACAGGAGTGGCTCCAATCACCATCGACTACCAATACAACGGGAAGGCGAGAAGAGCGGAGCTGTTTTACCAGTTTGAGAGGTTGGCGTCCAAGCCGGGCGTGCTTGACATTTGTGCCGTGCGAGACTTTGGGGCGAATGGCTGCACGGTAAACTTTACTAATGACGACACGAAATTTAATGAGTTGAGATTGTACGTGCACGACATCCCCACCGTTGAGGTGAACAAGGGCGATTACATCATTGAGGATTTGCACGAAGGCGACCAAACCGAGTTGGTGTTTACGTTTATTGGCGAGCCGCCATTCAAACTCACCTATATCCGAACCATTGACGTGCAAAGCGGCAAAAAGACCACCAGGCGGAAGTTGGTTGAGAAGCACACCTTGGACAACATTCTAGAGCACGAAGTGGCTGTTCCGGCCTCGCTCGAAGGTACCTACGAAGCCATCGAGATCCAGGACAAGTACTGTCGTGCCGTTAGACGTGTGGATTATATAGAGTAACTTTTATCTAGACTGTGATTGAAACTCTTGATGTATAGCCTCTGCTAGACTCAAGTCGTGCTCGGTAACCTTGTTTCCTGCATCATGCGTGGTGAGTTCAATGTCGACCTTGTTGTAAGTGGTGACTATCGTGGGATGGTGTCTGTGCTTTGCTGCCAATTGAGCCACGCCGTTGAGGAAGGTCCATGTGGACTTGAATGTCTTGAGCTGGTAGTGTACCTTTAAGCACTGCGTGGAGGGAGAAGTCCACGGCGGTAACCCCAATGCATTGATCCTTTTGAGACCCTCCTTAATTGCTTGTTCTCCAAGTGGTATGGCGGGAGGCATACCGGTTGTCACAATGGGTGGTGGTGGTGGGTATGTGGTGTTGGGACGTGCTGGGTTGGTGGAGGTGGGACGTGCTTGGTTGGTGCCCAAAACAAACAAACAAACAAACAAAAAAAAGAATTAGAGCCGGCAGACAAAAAAAAAGGATCAACACGAAAGCCTACCACTACCCAACCCCAACCGCCATGATTTCGGCATTGTACATTATATGTCTACCGGAGACACTCGATGAGGGTCAGACGTGTCCCCAGCTACTACTTGGCCGACGATTTCACGACGATATACCAGAAGACATTGTTGTGGTTGAGCGATTTCACAAGATATACCAGGCGGCGGCCGGGGCCGACTCGTCAGCAGTGCCGTGCTTATACCACCGCGGGCTATCGTACATCTATATGCGGTGTGCCAATGACATTCTTATCCTCGCCGTGGTGACGATGCGCAATGCCAACGTGATGTCGATTGTGGTGTTTCTACTGAGCTTTTACCAGGTGCTTGTGCACTACTTGTGCAAGCACAAACCCACAAAGATGGATCGCGACGTGGTGATAGACAACCTCACGCTTATATTTGAGCTCCTTGACGAGTGCTTGGACTATGGAGTAGTGCAAATGACGGACTATAAGTTGCTAGAGGAATATATCAAGATCGAGGCCAACGTGCCCAAGCTACACGTCGACAACGGGTACGAGTCGATAACGGAGGATGAGGAGAGCACTCACGAGGAGTCGCCAAACAATGGAGACAATGGCAAGAAGAACAAAACCGGCAAGAAGAAAAAGCAGGATATCAAGTCGACGCATAACCAAGCGGTGCGAACGGATGTCATTGAAAACAATGCCAGCGTGGTGAACAGCTCGGTTCTACGCACCTACTCGCTGGCCATCAACTGGCGACCAAAGGGTATCTTTTATGCCAAGAACGAGATATTTATCGACATTATTGAAGATTGCGAATTTTTATACGACCTCGCCACTGGCGTCATTAAGCGCAATGAGATTTATGGGACATGTGTCGTCAAGAGCTATTTGTCGGGCATGCCGGTATGCCGGGTGGGGTTTAACGAAAAGAACATGTCGTCGGTGGAATATGATGACCAGGGAGAGGCTCCTGACTTGTCTTTGGATGCGGACATTCCTGCCAATCAGTTGCAGGATGCTGGCGATGGTGAAGACGGGGAAGACGATGTGGCTATGCAAGATATGGAGGGTGCCGATGATGAGGATGAAGGAGACCACTCGTCAGAAACGTCGTCACTATCAGCCATAGCGCGAAGAAAGAAGCACCACAAGGTGCCCATTCGCAACATCCAGTTCCACCAGTGCATCGAATTGTCAAAGATATACCGCGACAACTTGGTGACTTTTATACCGCCCGACGACAAGTTCGTACTCATGACATACCACGTGGAGCAGCAAAAGCAGAAACAAAAGTTACCCTTGATCATGGTGAAGCCCGTGTTTCAAATTGTCAGGGCCCAGGACAAGCTCCAGGTGATGTGCACTGTGAATACCAACTTCAACAGGAGAAGGCACTGCAAGGACTTGGTGGTGAAACTACCCTTGAACCCCCACTACTTTGAGCTAAACTATGACGACACCGACTTGAAGTACAAGGCAGAAACTGGCGAGGTTTCATTCAAGGTTGACTCGTCGGAGCTTATATGGCGGATCGACAGCATTGACGGGAAGAAAACGGTGCGGATGATGGCTGAGCTCTTTTTGAAGGGGGACGCCGTGTCCTTGGATAGGATCGGCGACGTTTTGCTGCGCAAGGTCGACACGCGTCCGCAAAAACCCCAGGACGAGGACCTTGCCGATGATGCGAAACAGCAGTTGGATGAGTTTTACGGCGTCAATGGCAAATCGTCGTCCCTGGCCAAGCGGATTGTGGCCAAAATCAAAGCGAGGTTCACGTCTGACGACGTGCAGGTGCAGTTCAAAATCCCCATGGTGACGTACTCCGGGTTGAAGTTGACGTACCTATCGGTTGAGGAAGAGCAGATGAAGTACCCATGCTTCCCCTGGGTGCGGTACCTCACAAAGTCAGTCGCCGACAAGGCGGAGGAGCAGAGTTCCTTTAGTGGCCAGCAATGTCACTATCGGTTCAGGTTGGGCATCGACAACTTTATCGTAGTGTAAATCTTTACCCGATTGGTCGCCTAGTGCGGCTTTGGCATTTAAAAAAAAGATAGATAGAATAATAAAATCAAAGATTGTTGGCGGAGAACGGCGGCTCTCTTATCTCAAACTGGACAAACATAATGAGGACGGGAGAAATTTCCCCATTGCCGCAACAACAACAACAACGACAACAACAACAAAAAGTGTAACCACTTTTTTTGCCAGGGCAAGGATGACCATTGGCAGCAAGACAGGGATCAAGAAACCACGGACCAAATCTCGTAACGGGTGTTTGACGTGCAAAAAGAAGCGCCTCAAGTGTGACGAAGCCAAGCCTGGTTGTTTCAACTGCTCCAAAAAGAAAATAGAGTGTGGCGGGTACGCCACAACTTTCAAATGGAAACCATTTAAAGATGTCAACCCGCCACAGGAGGGTGCTTCGGTATTGTCCAGTACGGCCATCAGGAAACACTTGGAGCTCGCATCTTTTTCGGTGACGGGAAAGAGCATTGATGAGGTGAATAAAGAATGCGCGTTGATCGCCCAGGGTCTCAACCCCGTGCACTGCCGGAGAAGCCAGAGCCTATGCGATGGAGAGGCAAGGGATGCGAATGCCCCTCATTTGATGACGAGATCGTGTAGCGAGTCTGTGGGTGGACCTCCAGCGCGACAGAATCTCCACTCGCTTGCCGAAGCAGCAGCATCCATGCGAGGCTCAAGGCGGCCGTCGTCTGCCATGGAGGGAGTAGTGGCAACCACTCCGGCAACCACTCCGGCAGCCACTACGCCGTTTTCATTTATAACCGGGCCCGGGAAAAGCCTCTTTGAAATGACACCCTCGTTGGCGGCCATATTCAACTTTATTAATGACGACCAAGGCATAACATCAGTGGAGTCATTGAGTCCCTTGTTTTTGGCAACCGAGCAACAACAAGTGAAACAGGAACTGGAACTGGACCTGCAGCTGCTGCAGCACCTGCAGCAGCACAACCACTCTGCACCAGATACTTCTCTGCCTGTGGCGTTGATGGAGCGGAACGAGCCGCTAGCTGTGTCGGCTGAGCAGCAGCAGATTATCCACTTGTACTCGACGTACACCGCCGGCATCATGTCGATCAAGAACGGCGTCCATGAGAACCCGTGGCGAAACACGGTAGTGCCATTTGCCACAAAGTACCCGTGCCTATTGAATTCGATTGCATCAATAACATTGTTCCATCTTGCCGGGAACAACACGCAGGCGCGGGTGTTACCCTCTGCCAGCACGTCAAAGGAGCTCCGGGCAAGAGGGTGCGTGTACATGAAGAGGTGCATTTTGGAGCTAGCTAGTGGGTTGTCCAAGACCACCAGCACCGGCACCTTGGAGCTACCGGCGGATATTGCCCTCGCAACGTGCCTAAACCTCGCGGTTAGCGAATCGTGGGACACTCCCACTTGCACGGGCATTGCGCACTTGAAGGGAGCCAAGAGCATGATTCAACAAGTGTTGCGCATCTTGAAGGAGCAACAGGAACAGATTATAAGCTCCAAGGGCACCGTGACCAAAAACGCGTTGAAGGAGCAGCTTGTGATGATTGACGATTTCGAGTATGAGAAAATGCGCCACGACACGTTAAAGGGGGATGGCACCAAGACGGTGATACCCACAAGCATGCAGTTTTTGTTCAACATCTGGATCTATTTTGAGGTGTTGGCACAAATGACCACTGACACCAACCACGATGATAAGGGTATCGACTTGGTGGCAGCAATAACGTCCATGATCCACACCAAACTGACAAACGAACCCAAATCGCCCTCTGAGTTTTCGTCAACGTCGGCTTTGTCCGATACAAACTTTTTTGACAACTTTGACCAGTACTCCAGCGGCAGCGGCGGCGCCAGCATCAGCAGCAGCGAACGCATTGACCCGTTGCTTGGGTGTGGCCAGTCGTTGTTTTCCATGATTGGCAAAGTGGCCAACTTGATTACCAAGATCCGCAAGAGGGCATCAACGAGCGAGGCGCGCCAGCGAAACTCGCTCATCACCATCAACCGCGCCACTGACCTTAGGCAGCAACTTGCCGACTGGAAACCGGATTTCACCCTTCTCGAAAGAGAAGAGGAGGCCCCCGGTGGGACATGGGACGTGGCGCTGTGTGTTGCTACGGCGGAGGCGTACAAGTATTCCTCGTTGTTGTTTTTGCACCAGGCGGTTCCCGAGATTCCGTCATTGAGCTCGCACGAACTAGCTGCCAAGGTGTTTTTGCTCATGGCGTCGATTCCCTCGAGCTCCAACCTCAGTATTGTTCATATATTCCCGCTTCTTATTGCATCGTGCGAGGCCGAGCCGGGGGACGAGAGAGACTGGTGTGAGTCGCGGTGGAAGGTATTGATTGAGAGGATGCACATTGGCAATGTCGACCGCGCGTGGGATATTGTAAGAGAGGTTTGGGCGCGAAGAGACGCGATGGGGACTGCTAGTGCTGACGCCAAATCAAACCTGCCGTTTACAGGGTTGATGGCTTTGGTGAATGATGAGCCGCTGGGTGTGGAGGATAGCATCCAGTCCAAGGCCCATTGGTGCAGCGTGATGAAGGAGTGGAAGTGGGAAGTGTTGTTGGGGTGATTGCCATTGCGGTAGCTACAGTTGGGGGTAATTACCATTGCGGTATGGGGACAAGTGTTATTGTCTGGGTCTAATCTGTAAATGTGTACAATCTATAACCTGCCATTTTTTTCTTCTCCTAAACTTTTAGCTCCAATACACTTTACCGTGTCTCCCCCCGCTTGACACGCCCACCACTGCACCTAATGATTGCACGATCGGCTCAAAGGCACATCACCCGACAGGTTTCGACCCAATCACGCTTTATCTCAGACCCCTTTGAGATCGAAAACACGCGTATAATGCGGGAGTCGCGAAAACAGTTTCCCCGGCCAAACTTTATCTCGTTTGATTTATTCGGCACCCTCTATAGCCCCAAAAAGCCAGTGGCGGAGCTGTACCACGAAGTAGCCAAGGAGTTTGGCATCCACAAGTCGGTGGACTCTATCAGGGCTGAGTTTCCGCTAGTTTACCAGCAATTGCTTCAAGACTACCCCAACTACGGGAAGGACCACCCTGAAATTGCCAATTGCCACCAATGGTGGTGCGAGTTGATCCACAAGTTGTTTGGGTTGGACAAGAGGGATGCAGATGCTAGCGCATTGTGTCACCGGTTGGTGCACCATTTCGATAGCAAGGAAGCATACGACTTGTACCCGGATGTCGTCCCCGCGTTGCAAGCGTTGCAACACCGCGGGGTGAGGTTGGTGGTTACGAGCAATTCGGACTTGAGGGCTATTCTGATCTTGAAGAGTTTGGGGTTGGGCGATTACTTTCGCCGGGGTGATATCTTTTTGAGCTATGATTGCAACCACGCCAAGCCCGAAAAGGCATTGTTTGACATTGTGGCGCTACACGAGTACAGGCGGAGCGATCCAGCATTTAAGGGAAAGTTTGCACCGGGGAGTTACTTGGAGAACTGCTGGCACGTTGGCGACTCACACGACAGTGACTTTGTCGGGGCCGTGAGGGCAGGGTGGAACGGTGTCTTGTTGGATCGTCCAAAAGGGAGCATGTTTTTCACCCACACAAAGAACGAGACGCGGGCGGGTGGCGGTGCTGGTGCTGGTGCTAATGGCGGCGTGGTTGACAAGATTGTGCTTGCAAACAACCGGGTTGTCATTACAAACTTGACCCAGTTGGTGGATCTCTTTGAATAAAGAGCTAAAAATAGAATTTCGTAGCCTTACGTCATACTATCCCAAACAACGCCGAGCTGGCAAAAAAAATATGGGCAGTGTACGGACGCACGCATCTCTAGGCACAGCCTGGGATACACACCAGAATCATTCCCCTTTCCCACCTCCCCACCGTCGCCAAACAACATCTATTTACTTCTTCTTCCCCTTCTTGTTTCACCTCGTGTTCTGGCCTCCCCCCCTTTAGAAGAGATTATCAACAACGAGGGAGAAAAAACAAGAAAACAAAAAGAGAACAAGAAAAAAAGAAGACACATTGACAACTTGCCCAACCAAATCACACTCTGTCTCAATACACACAGAGCACCACCAGGTTTTTTCCAGCAATGCGATCCCCACACAGATTACTTGGCATATGCTTGCTATTGTTTGCGGCATCCACCAGTGCCATCGTCCTCGACGTCAACGACAAGAACTCGGTGTGCAGCGCCGCCAAGATTGTTTCTGATGGCTTGTGGAACTACTACGAGGGGTTCAAGTACGGGGGGACGGTTGGGATGTTTGCGCCTCCAAACTATTGGTGGAACGCCGGCGAAGCCTTTGGCGGGTTGGTTGACTACTATACGTATTGCGACAGCGACAATGCTACGTTGCGGTCGTGGATCTTTGACGGCATGTACCACCAGGCCGGGGAGAACTACAACTATATCCCCTCCAACCAGTCGATGACGGAGGGGAATGATGACCAGGGTGTGTGGGGCATGGCCATAATGCAGGCGGTGGAGAGGAATTTCACCGAGCCCGAGTCGCACAGTTGGTTGGAGATGGCGCAGGCGATTTTCAACACCATGAATGCGCGGTGGGACAGCAATAATTGTGGCGGTGGGTTGAGATGGCAGATCTTTACCTGGAACTCGGGCTACGACTACAAAAACTCCATTTCCAACGGGTGTCTCTTTCACATGGCGGCCCGGTTGGCGAGGTATACCGGCAACGCCACTGTCTATGTTGACACCGCCGAAAAGGTTTGGAATTGGATGGAAGAAGTTGGCTTTTTGACCGAGGAGGCCAACGGCAACACCCGGATCTATGATGGGGCCAACATTGACAACTGCTCGGCCGTCACCGACTTGCGGTGGTCATACACCTACGGCGTCTTTTTGGCTGGCTGTGCCTACCTCTACGAGTTTACCAACGACACTGTGTGGCAAACGAGAGCCAATGACATTATGGAAGCGTCGTTGAATTACTTTTTTGTCAACAAAATCATGCAGGAGACAACGTGCATGCCGCACAAGTTGTGCAACAATGACCAGCGGTCGTTCCGCTCGTTGTTTGCCCGGTGTTTGGGGTTGACCATGGTGATTATGCCCGAGACGAGGGACAGTATTTTGCCGTACTTGCAAACGAGCGCCGTGGCTGCTGCCCAGACGTGTGTCGGTGGCACCGACCACGTCACTTGTGGCGAAGACTGGTCGTTTTCCGGCTGGGACGGTGTGTATGGTATGGGCGAGCAGCTGTCGGCTTTGGAAGTTATCAACTCGTTGATTGTGGGTGAGCCGTTGCAAATAAAGACTGGCGGCACCAACAGAACCAACTATGCTGCGGGCAACGACACTACAGACACTATCAACAAGAACGAGTTGAAAATTACCGGCAAGGACACGGCGGGTGCTGCGGTTTTGACGGCAGTGGTATTGGCCATCATCTTGGGCGGAGCCGTGTGGATGATTTTTTAACCTCTCTAGCTTTGTATATTATACCAATGATAAAGGATGAAACAACACCTTATCTCAAGTGCAACATCATCACCTTATTTGCGACGTGTGTTTACCACTTTTATATATACTTTTTCTTTTTGTCTTTGTCGTCTCTTCTTTTTTTTTTGTGATCTTGTTGCTTATAGATCCTCCGTCTCATCAAGCATGGTTTTATTCCCATTGATAAATAGGCTAGCCGACCCTAGTGCTGGCGTAGGACTCACCGGAAACAGGCGAAGACGGTTATTTATCCCGCCCTCGACGCAATACCCGCTATTCAGCTACGGCGAGGGCGAGGACCAGCGCTCGTTCTTATCGTTGATTGAAGGTGGGTCTGAGTCGGTATTGTCCGATGGCGGGAGCGACGCCGCTAGTATAGCCACCACGCGGTCCCTTCCGTCCACATTGAACTCGGTCCATACGACGGAAGACCAGGAATCGTTCCAAAGCTGGCTTGTTGAAGAGCACCAGCGGCTAGTTTCGGCAGCAAACTCAGAAGACGACGAGGCTGCTGCTCCGCGAAGGTGGTCGGCGTCGTCAAAGGCGTCGTCGAGGCGGCTGTACAAGGACTTTACCCATTTCAAAACCACGTACATTATTGAAATACAAACATTGCTCCGCCATGCATTGCCCTTGATTGTCACGTTCATACTAGAACACTTTTTCTCCGTCGTGTGCCTTATTGTGGTGGGCAAATTGGGCACCAATGAGTTGGCGGCGGTTTCGCTAGCCACCATGACTTCAACAATCACATTTGCCGTATTTGAGGGCACGGCGACGGCACTAGACACGTTGTGCCCCCAGGCGTACGGCGCGGGAAACTACGAGCTAACGAGCATATACGTCCAGAGGTGTGTTGTGTTTTCGTGGGCCTTGTTTATCCCCTGTGGCTTGCTCTGGTGGTACTCGGCGTCTGTTTTGCGCTACATCATTGACAACGAGCTGGTGGTGCACATGACGAGCCAGTTTTTACGGATATTGATCTTGGGCGCGCCGGGGTACATTTTTTTCGAAAACTCCAAGCGGTATCTACAGGCCCAGGGCATCTTTGAAGCCGGGACTGGGGTATTGTTTGTTAGTGCGCCCATCAACATCACCTTGTCGTGGTTTCTCGTGTGGAATGAAACTTATGGGTTGGGATTCATTGGCGCCCCCATCGCAACCTGCATCAATTTCTGGGTGATGAGCTTGCTTTTGGTCTTGTACGTCCGGTTTGTTGATGGCAACAAGTGCTGGTTTGGCGTCGCACCCGCGGCTGAGTTGTTCTCCAACTGGTGGCAGATTATTTACTTGGCTGTCCCGGGCATCATTATGATTGAGTCCGAGTATATGGCATACGAAATCATGACGTTGTTTGCGTCGTATTTCGGCACCACCCAATTGGCGGCGCAAAGCGCCGTCTCCTCCATTGCGTCGTTGGCATACATGATCCCCTTTGCCGTGAGCATTGCCGCATCCACCCGAATCGCCAACTTTATCGGGGGGCAAAACATGCACGGCGCAATCTTGGCCACGAGGGTGGCCATGATGGGCGCCGTGTGCGTGGCTACATGCAACTGCCTTGTATTGTTTACGTTTCGCAAACAAATTGCCGGCATCTTCACCAGCGACCCCGAGGTTACCGGGTTGATTGACAAGTTGCTTGACCCATTGGTTTCCGTTTTACAAATCTTTGACGGCATTGCGTCGGTGAATAGCGGGATATTGCGGGCCCAGGGGAGGCAGAAAATCGGGGGCTTTATCAACTTTGTGGCGTACTATGCATTTGCCTTGCCGTTGGCGCTAGTGTTGAGCAAAATCGTGGGGTTGGAGTTGTTTGGGTTGTGGATCGGCATTGGCAGCGGCATGATGGTGATTGGGTTTAGTGAGAGTGTCGTTATCTTTATGAGCGATTGGGAGCAGATTTTGTTACAAGCGGGGTTGATGAACGAGTTTGGCGATGATGAGAGCGACGACTACGATGGTGACGACTTTTGATAGACTATTTTATAATACCGCGGGTAAGTGCACATTTTACAATTTTTTTGTTATCTGTAAAGCGCCAACGCTTATCCGCAAGGTGTATTGTGATTCCAGCCGCCTGTTTCTTTTACAACAATTTGATCTCTTTCTTTTTGCTTTGCTTGCTGTGCTTGCTTCTGGGTCCGCCTGCTGTAATGGGTAATTTTTTTGGCGGTTTTTTTTTATCTTATCGGCCGCATCCAAGATTTCTTTTTTTCCCCTTTTTTTTTTCTTTTCCGTTTCTTTGCAACGATAACAAAAAGATGATGATGAAAATGAGGAGGAGGATGCAAAATAAAAGTGATGATAAATAAGAGTATCGCTCCTTTTGGGAGAAAAGTCAAGTCCTAGAAACCACCTTTGGTTTAGTTTCTCCATGCCACACTCGATTGAAAAGAAGGAGGGGGGCTCGCCCACCGTCCACCCAATCACCAGCCATGGCCAGGGCGAGATCAACACCTTTTTCTCGCATAGGCTAACCAACCATGCCACAACCAACTTGGATGCCTTGGCACTTGCCGACGAGAAGCGGGCAGAACAGTTGTTGGGCGAGGCAAAAGTCAACTTGGAACAAGCGGCCGAAACGGGGTACGCACCCGAGTTGCGCCGTGATTTCAGCGTCTTGTCGTTGCTTGCGTTGGGGTTCACGGTGACAAACTCGTGGTATGGTATTTCGGCGTCGTTGATTGCGGGCATCACGTCGTGCGGTCCTGCCAATATCACGTTGGGTATCATCATTGTGGCGTCCATGTCGTTGTGCGTGGCCATCAGCTTGAGTGAAATGGCGAGCGCCATGCCCAATGCCGGTGGACAATACTACTGGACCATGCGACTCGCCCCCAAGAAATGGTCGCCGTTCCTCTCGTACTTGACGGGGTCGTTGGGGTATTGGGGCAGCGTGTTTACGTCGGCATCGGTGACAATGTCCATTGCCACGTCGGTCTTGGGCATGTATGCCCTCAACCACCCGGACTTTGTTATTCAAAAGTGGCAGGTGTTTGTGGTGTACGAGGTGTCAAACTTGTTGCTCGTGCCTGCCAACGTGTGGGAGCGGCCCTTGCCCCTCCTCTCCACCACGGGGCTTTATGTGTCGCTTTTCTCGTTTGTCGTGATTATGGTTGTGGTGTTGTCCATGCACGGAGGAGGCGAGTGGCAGAGCGCCAAGTTTGTGTTTGCCGAGTTGGACAACCAAACGGGGTGGAGCACTACTGGTATTGCTTTTATTGTCGGTTTGATCAACCCCAGCTGGAGCTTTTCGTGCTTGGACGTTGGCACCCATATTGCCGACGAGTCCATGAAACCAGCACGCGATATCCCCAAAGCCATTATCGGCACGGTTGTAATTGGGTTTTTGACGGCATTCCCCTTTACCATTGCCATGTTCTTTAGTATCCGGAACCTTGACGGCATCCTCAACTCCAACACCGGCGTGCCCATTATGGACTTGTTTTACCAAGCAACAAGCTCCAAGGCTGCCGCCATTGGGTTGGAGTTTCTCATTTTCCTCACGGCGGTGTTTTGCAACATTGGCTGCCACACCTGGCAGGCGCGGTTGAGCTGGAGTTTTGCCAGAGACAATGGGTTGCCGTTGAGCAAGTACTGGGCCCGGATCAACACCACCACGGGCACCATGGTGAATGCCCACCTCATGTCTTGTTTCTGATGCGGGGTGATTGGGTGCATCTATATGGGGTCAACCACGGCATACAACTCGTTTTTGATTTCGTGTGTGGTGTTTTTGTTGTTGTCGTACTCGGTCCCCACCATATTTTTTATTCTTAAACGGAACCAAGTCACCCCGGGGCCCTTTTTCTTGAACCGGTTTGGGATTGGGTTGTTTTGCAGTATTGTGCTTGTGTGCTGGACCTTTTTCACGTTTGTGTTTTACAATTTCCCCTCGGTGATGCCTGTGACTGCCGGTACCATGAACTACTCGTCGGCGGTGTTTGGCGCGTTTATTATATTTAGCACCAGTGACTGGTGGCTCAGAGGGAGGAAGCAGTTTATCACTATTGAGCAAAGGGAGCTGATGAAGGACGAGTTGACCCAGCAATTGTCGGCCCAGATTTCGAATATAGAGGTAGTTTTGTCCAAGCAGTAATTTGACAACAATTTGGCAAAAGATTGGAAAGGAAAATGGTTGGCAAAAGTCGTCTAAAGGTGAAACGCAACCATAACAATAACCATAACCAAAAGTAAAAGTAAAAGTAAAACCACAAGCACACCACCACCATGGACACTACATCCACCATCCAAGAGAGTGATTGGAGTTTCAATTGCAGCGACGAGCCACTCGAGTTGCCCCAAAGTGTCAGCACCATTGTGGACGACACTGCGAGCGAGTCGGAGAAAGAGCAGTCAGCAAAACAATTGTACAATCCGTTTATCCTTACCAAGATGAGCTACTTTAGAAGAAAAAAGCACAAGGTGGCCCTGGCCCTGGCCCTGTCCTTGCACCACAGGGTGTGCACAAAAGTGCTGTCGCCAAAGGTGATGAGGCGTATCCTGGTTGCCAAAATGGCCCCTGGTGTTCTTTTCTGGGACAATTTACAAACCTGGACGGCCAGAAAGGGGTTTCCAAGTGAGATTGTGGTTGATGGGCTATCCTTGCTCAAAAACGCTTTCAAGGACGACCATGCCCAAACCAACATGCCCTGGCTACACCGACACCAAGCCAAAGTGGCAGCCCGCTTGGCACCTCCATTGAGATTGCACAGCGTGTCCCAACCAATAGAAAGGTGAACAACAAAAAAACAAACAAAAAACAAAAAACAACAAACAGAAAAAAAAAAAATACAACGGTGATAAACTTCAAAGGAAAACCTCCATCATCAACAATCTTTTTCGGAGGCCTGCTTTTAGTTGAATCATGACAAAGGAAACCGAAAAAGAAAGCACTGGGCGTATGTATTTACCGCAAAAACTACACCTGTTTATACACTTTACTAACTATTGGAGTAGCATCGGCGTTTGCCAAGATCTTGCCTGACTTGTTCACAGTTTATGAAAACACCAACCGAGATGTGTTGGCTGCAGCGGTGTTGCCAACCGATTTCTACGAAGAAAACCCCGCAAACATTGTCCACTCAATCAATACTTACAAGAAGAACAACCACAAGTTGACCAGTATCGGACAAAAGTATGCCGAGGGAAAATACACCACTCCGTATTCTCTCTACCACGACGTCAAGGCGGCGGCGTCAGTCTTGCTAAATAACGAGACGTTGGGGTCCATAGCATATAGGGAGTTGGACTTTTTCTATAAATTTGCTACCGAGTTGCTATTACGTGAGGTTGGCACCATCATTGTCACCAATTCCCAACAGGAAAACGAGATCAAGAACGACCTTGACGAGCAGTTGGACGAGGACTTTGAAAAGATCCTTACCACCTACAACCTCACCAACGGCGAGATTGTGACTTTTATTTCCAAAACCGAAGAGCAAGAGCCGTCCGGTTATTCCAACTTGTACCCCCACCACGCTCCTCCAGTCAAGACCAGGATCCAGCCCTTGTTTTCCTCGCTCGTGCCCAAGTCCGAGTTGGATGCAAAAAGAACAATTGTGCTTGACCCGTTCAATGTGGCACAAGTTGTGCCCAGTGTCAAGGACACGCAAAAGTCCGGGTCCACATTTGACTCGATATCCCCCGCCAGTGTTGCCGTCCCAGCCCCCGTTGATAACCAACCCACCGCCATCTTGCGGGACTTTTTCCACCCCACATGGTACACGATAACCACCCCAACGTGGTTGACATACAAGGCGCAGTCAATCAAGCCCGCCACGGCGTTTTCCAGCAAAGCGTCGTCGGCGCCATCTATACACCACCAAACGACAAAGTTGTCGGTGTTGCAGCAAAAAGACGAGGACTTTTCGACCCGCGCCACTACAGTGTGGGGTCCTGGTGAGGCTTATAGGTCGTTTGCGCCATTGAGAGATTCGAAGGGGTCGATTGTTGGCGACAAGTTGAGGGCGAATGTGTGGTTGAATCATATCGGGGCAGCTGAGATTGAGAAGTTGAGGAGAGGATTTGTGGGGACGGGAGAGAAGGTGCTGGCCAAACGCGGGGATGATGATGATGAGGAAGAAGAAGAAGATGATGATGATGATGATGAGGAGGAGGAGGAGGAGGAAGATGAAGAAGAGGGTGAAGAGGCGGTGAATCACAATGAAGGGGAGACCGACTCGAAAGGAGATGTTGATGCGGCAAAGGAAATCAACATTGCCAACCTCGTTCAATGGAACCCCGTCGACATTGAAGAGTTGGAGGAGTTGAAAAACAGCAAACAGGACCTTCTCCACCCAGTCAAGCTCCAAAGAATGATTTCTGCCTCCTTGCTCAAGCTCAACCAGTTGCGCCAGGAGCGTTATGCCAAAACCGACGCCAGAAACCCCCATGGCCCCCATGCGGCCGAGTTTAGAATATACAACCGCGTGCAGAAACTCATTGTGTTGGCCGTGCAGTTGTTCAACTTGAGCCCCGGCAGTTTTAGCTACGAGTTTAGCAAAAAGATCCCCGTGTTGGTGAGCGAGTTTTCCGGAACCTTGCCCGGTGTCCCTCCAAGCAAAATGGCTATCCCGTCGTCACAGCCTCCAAAGCGATTGCCCAGCATAAAGGGCCCATACAAGAAGAAACACCCTAGAGCCGGATAGCCAAAAAAATTGTATAATCTATAATAGTAATAATAATAGTATATTCATTGGCTTTAGATGTCGGCGCCATTGGCAAATGCGAAAATCAAGTAGATATTCAACGCGGTAATGATGAGCCACGTTAGCACACTGGCGATTCGCAAAAAGTGGCCGTTTTCAAACGTCATCTTTCCCACGTTGTAGTGCCCGCCGTCAACCAAGAGCGTGTTTTCATTGGCAGATAGGTGTTGGCTAGACACGTCATACACCGTCATGTACTCCTTGGTGCACGTGAAATAGATCAAGGGAGCACTAACAATGGGCAAGATAAAACTAAGCACAACTTGCGACGAGTTCATGACTTTGGAAACGCCCTCGCGGCCAAGAACGCCAATGACAATAACCACGGGCACAATGGCCAATGTCCTAGTGACAATTCTTCTCAACCACGGCTGCAAGGTCCAGTTGATAAACCCTTCGCACACAATTTGTCCCGCCATGGTACAAACAATCCCGGCGCTTTGGCCGGAAAACAACATGGACAAGGCAAACACAAGCCCGGCGGCGGGGCTGATATAGTACGAAAGCATCTCGTAGATGGAGAGCAAGTCGGCGTCGGCGGCGTCGGGCTTGCCATAAAGCGTGGATCCGGCAACTATCAAAATGGCCGAGTTCACAAACACGGCCACGATAAACAACGACAAGACCAACTCGGCGTATGAGTAGTTGAGACAGTACTTGATTGCAGCGTACGACGGCTTGTATTTCCGGGCAAGAAGCGATCCATCCGAGATCCGGCGGAGGCGAGATGCGTGAGGGGGAGGCACGGCAACTGCAACTTCTTCTTCTTCTCCATGTTCTACTTCTTGGAGCGTCTCGTTCTGGGCGACTCTCTGAAGCAAGCCGTCATGGCCGTGTTTTTCATCATACTCCCTAAGTCGGGGTTGCACCAAGGCAGACCCCAAAAACAACGAATGCGGCATCACTGTTGACCCCACAATCCCACAGCTCAAAAAAAGGGCCGTTGGTTCCCGAAAGGTTTCCTTGTGGACAGGCAAGAACCCCTTGAATATCTCCCAGCCGGCACCAGGTGCAAAGTTGCACTTGAACAACTCCATGACAAAACACACACACGTGGCGGCCACGAGAATGCTCACCAATATCTCAAAAAACTTGGTCTGTTTCATGGACCCGTCTTTGCGGTACGCCATAAGAATGATCAACACGTCCAACACGGTGATGAGCACACCATACAACAACGGGATGCCAAACAAAATCTCGAGCGAGATGGCCGTGCCCACCACTTCGGCCAAGTCAGTGGCAATGATGGCAAGCTCGGTGCAAACGTACATAAACATGTTCAACTTGGGGTTGAGGTGCAACCGACACATTTCGGCAAGGTCAAGACCCGTGACTGTCCCGAGCTTGACACACAAGACCTGCAAGATAATGGCAAAGATGTTGGCCATAAAGATGATGAAGCATAGCTTGTACTCGTACATGGAACCCGACGACACCGAGGTGGAGTAGTTTCCCGGGTCCATATAGCTAACGCTAACGACCAACCCGGGCCCCATAAACGATATGTACTTTTTCACAATGCGGATAGCATTATCTAGTAGGTTTCTACGTCCCGATGTCATGGCGAGCGTGTTGTGGCTGTGAGTTTGCTGTTGGTATGTTTTCGTTTTTTTTTTTTGTATTCAATGGTTTTTTATGGGGATGAAATTTCCAACATGTGAGGACTTTACTTTAACACGATGTCAGCCATCAGCAGACGGGACTCGCTTTCTTTTTGCCGCCTCTATGATGTGCCCCAACCCGCAGTAACAAAAAAACAGTCTAGTGTCTAGCCATGTGACCTTGTCCCATACACCCCTTTTGAAGCCAGACCACCCCCAATCCCCACACCCCCATTGCCAAGTCTAAAGCAAACCCTCCCAGCCAGCCAGTAGCAAACGTGGAGAAGACAGAGGAAAAAAAAAATACACCTCGAAAAATTTATAAACACCCCATTTGAGTATACACAGTTGAGTAATGAATCAATTGCTCGGGGGAATTGGCGAAAGGGGTATTGTCCGGCTCGTGTCGAGACTACCCCACTCTACTGGGTTTGCCAGATCAAATAGCACAATTGCATATAACCTAGCCAACTATAGGAGCACATTCACACAAGACCAGATCATCAACAACAATATCACCGAGTACCTCCGCTTGACCAAGGGCAAGCATGGCACCCAAAAGATCAAAGTTGGTATACTATACGAAACCGAGGACATGCGCCACAAGTCCAAGTTGGTTGAATGCTTGCTTGCCGACCCGCTTGCGGAAAACAGCGCAGCCTGGTTCAACAAGGTCTGCGATAGGGCCCAATTGTCTTTGTTTTCGTATGGCGAGCCAATGGTTGATGGGAAAATGTTCCAGGTGCCTTCTCCCATTCTCAGTGGGGTGTACAGGAACAAGTTTGGCAAGACCGGGGAGGAAACGTACCCGAACGATATTGTGCTTGAGGAAGTGAAAGATGGAGCAGGTGACTACTCCTTCTTGATTCGTGTGGCTGACCACATTAGCGAGGCAAACTTTCCACCGGAAATCACCGATAGGATCTTGTTCAATGTCATTGACAATGCCGAATACTCCCCGCCGAGCACAGAGTCGACACCAGCAACCTTTTTGGACAATGACGCGCACAGCCATATAATCAAGGTGAATAGCACCCTTGCGTTTGCGGGAGTGCAAGAGTTTCTTGAAAAGGACGTGGCCGGCTCGTCTGTATACTTTGAAAACACGGAAAGGAGCAACATTTTCGAGTTGCTCAAGGCCATCACTTGGTTTTCCCAAACCGAAGTGCTCTCGCAGTGGGTTTTGAACAAGGTGCGACACGGAATTGCCGACAAGATTGCCGCGGCCAAGTCTCCTAAAGAGTCAAAAGCCGGCGCCGATACCGCGATTGCCAAGTTTGTAAACTCAGCCAACTCCGAGCTACTATACGAGTTTGAGCCTGCCACCAGGGACTTTTTCAAGCATCGGCTCAGCTGGTGGAGGTTGTACTACAAGAACGACAATGTGGAGTACGATATCAAGGACTTTTTCAGCGCCCATTTTATGAACAAGAGCATTGAGAGCTACAATTACCTCCGGGGAAAGATTAGCTCAAGTTCGGATGCCGACGCCGATGCCAGCAACAACAACAACAACAACAACAGCAACCCCTTGCTTGCATTAAAGAGCGACGTTGTTAACAAACGAGTGCCACAAGAGGTGCAGCCCATTGTTTATAAAGCGCTTGCAGGGGGGTTTGCCATATACCAGCTCCCGATATCGCTCATTTCCTTTTTCTCCTACTACTACTTTGATTTTAGTGCCAATGCTGCTGTGGCCTTGGCGGCGTTGGGGTGGGTTCTTGGCTTTAATCACGTTTCAAAAGTGTGGACCGATTTCACGCGCAAATGGTTAAACAATCTCTTTGAACAGGTGAGGGTGTGTCTTGGAAAGGACTGCGTCAACAACGGTTTGCTCAAAGAGTCTAGGGACAGTCTCTTGGGGTCGCTCGAGCAAGCAAAGCTACGCCAGGAGATTCTCGACAATCTCGGGAAATAAACAAGAAAATAAATAAAATGTGTATTACAAATCACTGCAGTCCAATAATTATGTAGCAACGGCTCCAATTACAACGATGGTGGCGCCTCTTCTGGTGCGCCCCTGCCATTCTTCAACTGCTGTTCTAGCCTATCAAACTCCTTCATGGCCATTTCCTCCTCTGGGTCCAAAATCTGCACCACTTCATTCACTTCCTCAATATAATGTTTCAACATCGACTCAATACCGCTCTTGAGCGTGTCTTCGCTGGCCGAACACGATTTGCAAGCCCCCTGTAGCTTCACAAACACGGTGCCAGTCTCCTCGTCAAACGCCTTGTACTCGATATCGCCGCCGTCGTCCTGTATGGCCGGCCTGATCCTAGTCTCAATCAACTCCTTGATCATCGACACCATCTCCGAGTCGTTCTCGGCAGCGCTGAGTTCGTCGTTGGCCTCGTCCTGCAACTCCTTTGTCACCACCGGATGCTTCTTTTCAGTGAGAAACCTATCCGCCACCTCCACCACCTCCGGCGTCAAGTGGGCCCAGTTGATATAGTCCTGCTTGTTCACCGTAAAGAAATCGTGGCCCAACATGATGGACCTTACGCCAGGGAGCTTGAATAGCTGTAGCGCCAATGGCGAGTGCACGGCCTGGAGGGTAGACGTAAACTCAAACGTCTTGTTGTCAAAAGGTAGTATATTGCATTCGGGCGAGACAAACTTGAGTGCGTTGGGGTTGGGTGTTGTGAGCGTATGGAACGAAAAGAACCGCTTGCTTAGTCTGTTGCCAAGCTGGGGTTTAAACATGGTTGGATTACTAATGGTTGTGTTGGACCGGGGTCATTAAAGATCTATCTCCCCTTTTTTTTTTCTTCTTCTTCTTCTTCCTCTCCTTGTCCTGTGTGATTACTACCAACAAAACTTTATTGGTCAGGAGAAGTTATAGAGAGTGGTGCTTAAAAGTTCTTTCCGAATCGGGAAGTCTACCTCTTTTTTTTTGTCAACCTTGTATTATACAGCTAGTTGTTCTTTCTTTATTTACTTCTTTTGCTCTTTAGCTATTGGGGTTTCTGCAAGAGGGTACTGCTTATTCCTTTTCCAAGTCAATGTACTTGCCACCCTGGGAGAATCTTGGGTGCTTTGGGTCGTTGATAAACTCAGCAGAGTTCATGGATGCAACGGACGCCTTGGAGACCAAATAGTAAGTGATACCAGCTAGAAAGAATGTTAGTATAAACTGTGTTTCGATATGTGTTGGGGTATAGGCATTGGTTGGGCGGGTGCGGGTGCGGGCGAGGCATAAGCAATTGGTGGGCATGCTAAGGAACAGGATATTGCTTCAGGCACGGAAAACTATAGATCCACATTCACAACCGCAGTCGCCGTGTTGTACCCTCGACTGTATAGTCGGTAGTTCTCAAATGTCAATGCTCCAGTCTCTCCAATTCTGTAGAGTCGCCAACTGTTTAGGCAACCGTGTAGACAACCATGTAGACACCCATCTTGCCTCTCACTCCCCACCCCACCCTCGAATCTCACATTTGCTCAAAACAGGCCAGTCTTTATAGCTTGGATCAGTCACATACCGCCGGCAATGTATGGCCAGTAGGTCTTAACCACTGGGAATGCGAATCTTGGAAGTGCAGTCATTGTCGATGTATGTATTGAGTTGTACTATCCCGTGTTGTTGTGTCTGATTTTTTGTAGTTTTTTTTTTTTTTTTCGCTCGGTCAAAATTGTGCCAGCAAACGAATACTATTGGATGGCACTATGTACAGGATATATACCATAGATACGTATTTCGGGAGTGCCAGGGTTGAACCAGCAGCTGGCGGTTCTGTCCGGGGTGGGGCAGCAATGCACGATCTTCCACTCAAACCACAGGGTGAGCTCCTGTTCCCATGCCCGGATCGTTTCCGGGTTTCGCACGGTGGCAGCAATGATTGCCACCCGAGTTTGGTTGTTCTTGAAATGGTGGCTGATTGTGTGGCATAGCGGTTGTAGGACTCGCGAGTCGTAGGTGATGTCGGCGCCAATAATAACGTCTATACGGCCATTGTCCACCAACTCCTCGCCCTCGCCCCAAATGAGCTGTCGACACGATATCCTGGGGTCCGTTTCGAGGTTGTTGCAGCGGAGAGTCTGCTGCATGCTGTCAAACACGGCAGTAGACCCGTCTGTCATGACGAGCTTGTCAATGGGGACGGCTTTCGCAAGGGCGAGACTAACGAGACCGGTTCCGCAACCGAGCTCCAATACCCGTTTATGGTGGAGGTCTACGGGGCACGTTTCCTTGTCGCACAAGATGTTGGCGAGGTACAATGCCGCCTCCCACGTCCTGAGTCCAGTTGTGTTTGCTCCCGATATCAATCTCCGCATCTCTTGGATGGTCACCAGTTGGGTCTGGGTCTGGGTCTGGGTCTGGGTCTTGGTCTTTGTGCTTGGTTCCTCGGGTTTCCCAAACCCATTAATGCGATACTTTACCAACTCAAGCTGTGCCGGGTTCAGTTCACTCGCACGTAGAACTTCAGGGCTGCAGAACAACTCGTACAACCCATCGGTAATGTCTGCCTTTTCGTGTTCAATATGCTTGATATACTCAGCAATGACACACTTGGCGTAGAACGGATTGACTGAAACCACCGACTGGATAAAAGCCACAAATTCCAACTGGTTGTCCTCCGATATGCACCCACTTCCTATCGGTAAATACTTGGCCGGCACTCTCTGTTCTATGAATGTAATTAGTCTATTCATCTATGCTGGGAAAACTCATCTATGTTTATGAAGTTCCATAAAAAAATAACCAAAACCCAAAAAAAAAAAAAAGAAAAAAAAAATTATGTTTAAGCAGCCGCTACCCCAAATGCTCTGACTCTCTTTACACCCCCGTCGGGGATGATGGTGACCTTGATATGGGTAAACGCTTGCTTATCATCCACTTGAAACGAGTGCTCCTTGTCAGCACTGGTCTTGGAGTCAGGTACAATCACTTGCCACTCAGCCTCGCCAATCTTGCTCTCGTCGTCGCTAAACGTGCCCTTGACATTCACCTTTTGTGGAAAGTTGCCCCGGAAATGGGCGGTGTCAATCACAATCTCGCTCAATGTAGCTGGGGCACCAAGGCGGATAACCACCCAGTCGGTGTGACCAGGCTGTCTTGACCGCGTGGTCTCCCACCCGTCAGACATGTCGTGCCCTCTCCCGGGCAAGAGCAAATTGTCGGCGGTGCCAAAGTGCTGGTCGCTCACGGCAATGGCCACCCCGCCATTCTGGACAGAGGCATAGTCAACGGTGGTGCCCCGGGCGCTGACAAGCGGGACAACTTCGCCATAGAGTCGAAACCGAGCAATGCCGCCGTCGGGGTACATTCTCAACCTCACGTGGGTGTAGTTCTTGGCCGTCAACTGGTCTCTGCTGAAAAAGTGCCGTTGCGTAGGGCCGCATTCAGTCTTGGGAATCACCTCTTCCCAGCCAATGTCGTCGGCTCCCAGTACATTCTCGCCAGAGTCGTCCCATTTCTGTACCGCCTCCACCGAGATATGGGGCGCGTGGTTGCCGTTGAAAAACGCCGTGTCCACTTCACAGGCTAGGAGCCTGGCAGACGAGACCCCCAACTTTATCACCACCCAATCCGCCTCCGCCTCATTGTGTCTCCGCGTCTCCCATCCGTCGTACCATGCACCAGCATAAGTGAATCTGGTGGCGTCTCTAATGGGCGCCTTGGGCTTGATCAAGTTCTCGGCTTTGGCAAACCACTCGTCAGAAACGGAAATGATCTGACCCCCAAGCTTCTCGCCAATGACATCGGTGTACTTGGAAACGATCTGTGATTGAAATTGCTCCTGTGTAAGGACTTGGACCATGGTTGGATACACTCAAAAAAAGAAAAAGGGGGGCGACTGGTGTAATGTGAATATTGTGGTGTATTTATAACTGTCGATGGATAAACTGTGGTGAACTTTTTATTGCGTGCCTCGCTTCGGCCAAATGCGAGCGCTCCTCTCTCCCGCGCGATAAGGCGAAGCCGACAAGCCGCACCTTTTGTTAGCTGAGAAACATAACCGAAGCCCCAAGGAGAACCCCAATGATGGAATGAATTAAAAGAAGAACAAGAAGAAAAAAAAAAAAGAAAGACGGACCCAGCCTTGTGGGATTATCTTTGCCCGCCGTGTTGAGCTGGATGTGACGAAGCCGGACGAGCCTGTCTTTTGAAAAGCCACCCCAATCCCGCCCCCCCCCTTCCGTTGCGGCACTTTAAAAATGTCTAAAAGCTTATAAATCCGGGCTCCTTATTCCCGATGCTTTCCCTATCCCCTGACAGTGACATATTATTTAAAGCTGAAACTATCCCACAACAACAACAAGAACAAGAACAGTAACAACAACAAGAACAGTAGCAATCACACCTGTCAGCAAAGAAGATGGAAAAACACGAGGCAGAGAAAAGTGCCGATGGTGATTATGGCGGCAGCCGCGGCGGGAGTAACGGAGACAATAATGACTGTGCCCCACGCCGCTCCTGCACGTCGGCTTCGTCGTTATCGTCTACGCCAGAGAGTGTCCAGCCCATCCCGCTTGGCGGAGAAAAGGGCGACAACGTCAATGACAGCTCTATAGGTGATGGCAGGTCCATTGCCAACGCCTACTTTGAAGAAGGACACGAACGAAACTATGCATCCACCCCGGTGAAGGAGGAGCCCAACGAAAGGCACAGTTTATGGCGAAAGTTGTTGGTCATTATCTACCCCGACTATATATTCAGCCACCTCGACTACCCCTCGTTCAAGGTGGTTATACGAAGCTGGTGCTATGCGTGGAGTTGCATCATTTTGACAATTGTTCCGCGCACGGGGCCTTGGTTCGGCAAAGCGGGTTATTTGTTGCAAGTCATGGCATTCATTGGTCTTTCTGGCGGCACGTCAGTCGTTATGAACACACTAACCAGTCTCGCCGGCTTGGTGGGGGTGTTTATTGGGTTCTTGCACCACGTGATACAAACCAAAATCCTCAATGATCTCCATGGAGGAATCACCATGCCCGAGCTCGTGCAGCTGTTGGTTGCCGACGGTACTTGCGTCGAAAACGACGCTTTGCAGCAATGTGTAACGGACGCCATTTTCAGTGGCCGGTACATCACCACCAAGGGGCTGGCAATATCGGTGCTCACTATAATCTCAACCACATTCATACTTGGCAACTTGCGCGAACACTTTCACCCGTTGTGCGTGCTTGGGTATATCGGTGGCCAAATAGCGGGGGTTATCTTTGCCTGCTTTGGCAACTTCTTTCCGGTGTTCCAGCCGCTAGCAGTGGGCTACGTGGTGCTTCGGCCCATGTGCATCTCGTTCACAATGAAGATTGTGTCGTCGCTTGTCATTTATCCATCGACTTCGAGCTACATCTACCTTGCTGGAGCCACCAAGGTGATGGCGGGGTTAAAGGCCACTTGCGGGAAAAACATGAAAATGTTCAAATCAATGCAGCCGTCTGCGCCCAACTTTGGCAACTACAAAGCGTTCAAGCGGGAAATCACCGGGTTGCGGGCCAAGGCGGCGCCTCTTGAGATTGTGGCCTCGACGATATGGCTAGAGTACTCGTATGGTCGGTTGGATGTCGGTGACGTGGGCGAGTTTCGGTCGTTACTAAAGGGGTTGGTGAGCGCTTCTGCCAGTTATGCCCATTTCTACCAGCTATTCCAGGAACGGACCCATTTTGCCAAGAACGAGCTTGCCTTGACGCGAAGCAGAACGAATGCCTCGACGTTTTCGCAAGGGCACTCCAAGGTGTTTGGCGCTTTCCAGGACTCCTACAAGCGGGTGGGCGAATTTGAAGACCGGAAAAGAGCCCAGGTGTTGCGGGATACAATCATGCGGTATGGCAATGGGCCTAGGGTGACCCCGGCCGATATTGACCACATTGCCCTGTTTATAACCAAGCACTTTAGCCCGTTGTTGGAACTTGCCGATGCCGGCATGGACGGCGTGCTCAAGTGGTTCCGAAGCGCCAATGAGTTTAGAATATACGCGTGGTTGCCCGGCCAGTGGAAAAAGCACGCCGAGGAGCAAGCCGCCAACCACGAAATGGTGGTGCAGCTCCGGAAACGATTTGCCGAAGAGTTGGTGAAGTACGGGCTGCCGGATGTTTTGAAAGAACTGATGATGGACCTGTCCCAGAACGAGGATGTGCTATTGTTTTTCATTAGTCAGGGAACATTGTTTCTCCAGATTGCCAAGCACCAGTGTGACTCTATTGTCAAGCTATTGGACCTATGCATTGAGTTGGACCAGAGACGGCCCACTCCGCAGCTCATAACGTTTTTCACCACGACAAAGTACTCGAAACCCAGGCATTTGTCGAGCGACCTCGACAAGGCTATGCCGGACTATTTGCGGAGCAAGGTGCGGTCACGAGACGCCGACAATATGCCTCCCGCCAATGCGTTCCAATACATTGGGTTTTACGTGATCAAGGTGCTCAAATACTTTACGAGCAATTCGTTTTGGTTCTGGGTCCGGGCGGGTGGGTTGGTCTCGATTGGTGCTACCCCCTACTTTGTTCGAACCACGGCAAACTGGTACTACTCCAAGAAATTGATCTGGTTGGTCATTATGATTGCGGTGTCGATTAGTGAAACCACGGGGCAGACCATCTACGCCCTTTGTGCCAAGCTCTCGTACACGTTTTTTGGGTGCTTGATTGGCATGGTTGGCTGGTACATATCGTGCGGCAATGGCAGGGGCAACTACTACGGCTACGCTGCCGTTGCGGGCGTCATATTCATTTACTTGTGCTATTTCCGGCACTTTTCTGAGCACCAGACCCCGTTGCCGCTGATCTTGTATGGGGTCACCACCGTGTTGGTGCTTGGATCGTCGTGGGTTGACGCCACAAACACAACGACGGAGGGCAACGTTGGTCTTGGGTTTGAGCCCGCGTACCTCCGGTTTATTGGTGTCTTTATTGGCTTGTGCATTGGCTCCTTGGCGACCGTGATTCCGCACCCACTTTCATCCAAGGTGGAGGTGCGCCACATTTTGGCGGCGACATTGTCTGAGGTGGGCAACATCCAAAGCGACCTTTCCAAGTTTGCCTTGCGCCGGATCGACGACCCCACGTTCCACCTCCAAAAGCGACACGATATCTTGCTTGCGCGGTTGCGGTACTTGTCGATGAAGGTGTCCAGCATGTCCAAATTGCTCACCCCCTTGAAGTTTGAGCCACCGCTTGCTGGGTACTGGCCGGAGATGAAGTATTTCCGGCTCCGCGAGTTGATCAACGATATTCTCCAGTTGCACTTTATGCTCTTGAAGGCGTTTGACAAGCTCGAAGACCCGCACGAGTGGTTGCCAATTATTATCAAGAGGGTGGGGATGGCTTCTGCCGAATTGGAAGCAGAAGTGTTTGCCACCATCCACATGGCGTCGGCCGCGTTGCAAACAAAGGAGGCATTGCCCAAAATCACCGAAGCCAACTTGTCCATAAAACACATGGAGCTTCTTCGCGTGCAATGGGGTATCCCCAAGATGTCGCTCAGCGAACGGTTCTACAGCGAGGAGAAGGAAGATGCGAACGCGGATGACGACGGCGAGGGGAGCTATACCACGGGCCACCGCTCGATTGTGGCGCACCTTGATTTGGACCGGTTTTTCAGCAACGATGGGCAGTTGAACATTGTCGCCACGTTGGTGGCGCATATGATTTATGTGCGCCTAGACGAGATCATGATTGTGGTCAAGGGTTTGGTGGGCGAAAAGTATGACTTGGACGAGGGTATTCTCACCGACATGGGCGAGGAGGATGTAGAAGCGGACGAGAATGCCATGTTGATGACCAGTTGAGAAGGCTGGATTTCATGACAAGTCTATTGCTTTGGGTATTTGAGACTCTTGATTATTTGATGCATTTTTAGTGAAAATTTTTAGGAAAAAGAAAACAAAAAAGGGTGGAACCTTTTAAACCTTGCGGACAGTACATTTATGCGTATAACAATTGAATAGAAGTGTCTATAGAGGGGGGGGGGAAGCCAATTGGCGTGTTGCTCTAGAATGGTGCTTCAAACATCCGTGTTCCGCAATTTCGTGTGCAAACCAACGAAGGCAAAAAACAACAATAAAAAAAAAATGACGGAGGGAAGAAAACCAGACGGGCAAATAAAAAAAAAGAGAGAAAGGATCCCACACATTACTCACACTCCACACACAGCATGTCGCTAAGGATATTGACCGGTCGAAGGATATTTAGTCTTGGGCGGAGCTGGACGAGGGCCAGCACCAGGGTCATCCCCGGAGTCAGTCGCCTACCCCTTAGACATTTGCATGCAACCGCCACACTGCTGCAAAAGAGACCGAACCTCTTTGACATCTTTAATGCGGGCGCCTTTCGGCGTTTGGAAGAGGCCAAGATCAGACAAAAATATATCGACATGAACCAAAGCCGGCCTGGCACAGGCCAATTTGACATTTGGATCACCAAAGTCCCCGAGATTGAGTTGGCAAAGGACCCATTTGACCTTGACTATGTCAAGCGTTTGTCAACCGTGTACAAATTCATGTTGCGGCAGTTTGAAGCCGACACGGGAGTGGACGCGCCGCTCGACCATCAAGAGTTTGAGCGCAGCTTGGAAACGGTGCAGTCGTTCTTTGCCGAGGATAACAAGAATGTTGAGCCCCTTAGCAAAGAGGAGATTTTGCTCTATTCCCACATTTACTACGTGTTGGCAAACAACATTATATTTATGGACCAGTTGAAGTACAGCGACAGTAGGGTACAAGAAATGTTGCAAGCGTACTGTGAGTCGTCACAGAGTGCAAAGTCGGCTGGCGTGGCGGCCGTGGCTGAAAAGTATGGGCTTGACCTGGAGCCAGTGAATTTCTGGACCGATATTTTCAGCACGCTAGCCTCGACTCCGTTTGCCGTGGACGCGCCATTGACTACGCCATTCACGCCTAATGAGTATGCCACCATGGTTGAGAACGATCTTCTTGAGAAGAAAATCAGCGCTCAAGCCAAGGCATCGGGAGCCTCAACTGCCTCGACATCATCATCATCACCACCACCGCCACCACTGTCACCACTAAAGCTGGCAAGCGACTTTTTTGGAGGAAACAAAGGATCGTCCACTAAGAAGGGCAAGCAACCCACGCAAATCAACATTTTCTTGAACCTTGACCCCAAGAAATTGGCCATATTTGGGTTCTTTGTCGCGATCCCCCTCTATGTCCTCTTTAGCTCCGATGGCAACGACAGCAGCGAAATCACATTCCAAGACTTTGTGGCGCAGTACTTGTCGAGAGGACTCGTGGCCAAGATCATTGTGGCCAATGGCAAAGTTGCCTATGTCGAGCTCAACGACACGGGCAAGGCACAAGCGCACGAGCATCGCGGGAGGGTGCATTTCAACATTGGGTCTGTGGAAACGTTTGAGCGCAGTTTGCGTGACGTGCAGGACAAGTCGGGTGTAGCGCCCCAAGTGCGGATCCCCGTGGTGTACACCACCGAGGGCAATGGCACCAAGATGCTCTTGAACTTTTTGCCAACGGTTTTGTTTTTGGTTGCCATATACTGGTTGACCAAGAAGGCGGCGTCTTCTATGGGAGGAATGGGCGGCCCCATGGGCTTTGGCAAGTCGATTGCCAAAAAGTTTAACCAGGAGACCGATGTCAAGATCCGGTTCAAGGACGTTGCCGGGATGTCGGAAGCCAAGGAGGAGGTTATGGAGTTTGTCAAGTTTTTGCAGAACCCGGAAAAGTATGAAAGATTGGGGGCCAAGATCCCACGGGGCGCCATTTTGTCGGGCCCTCCAGGAACCGGTAAGACGCTTATTGCCAAGGCCACCGCGGGCGAGGCAGGTGTCCCGTTCTACTCGGTTTCAGGGTCTGAGTTTGTGGAGATGTTTGTGGGAGTGGGTGCGTCCAGAGTGCGTGACTTGTTCAAGACTGCGCGTGAAAATGCCCCCTCGATTGTGTTTGTTGACGAGATTGATGCCATTGGTAAGCTGCGTGCCAAGGGCAAGGCATCGGGAGCCAACGACGAGAGGGAGACGACGTTGAACCAGTTGCTTGTTGAGATGGATGGGTTTGACAGCTCGGACCACGTGGTGGTGCTTGCTGGTACCAACCGAGCCGACATTTTGGACAAGGCGTTGATGAGACCAGGCCGGTTTGACCGCCACATCCATATTGACAATCCGGAATTGCAAGGCAGGAAGGAGATTTTTGAGGTGCACTTGAAAAAGATTACGTTGCAGAGCAACATCGACAAGGACTTGTCGGGCCGGTTGGCTGCCTTGACCCCGGGGTTTTCGGGAGCCGACATTGCCAATGTCTGCAACGAAGCGGCGTTGATTGCGGCCAGGTATAATGCCAAGTCTGTCACGTTGAGACACTTTGAGTTGGCCATTGAACGAGTCATTGGTGGCATTGAAAAAAAGACCAAATTGTTGAACCCCCAGGAGAAGGAGATTGTTGCCTACCACGAGGCCGGCCACGCTGTTTGCGGCTGGTACTTGAAGTACGCGCACCCCTTGTTGAAGGTTTCGATCATTCCTCGCGGACAGGGTGCTCTTGGGTATGCCCAGTACTTGCCCCCGGACCAGTACTTGATCTCGACCAAGCAGTTGCTCGATAGAATGGTTATGACCTTGGGCGGGCGCGTGTCGGAGGAGTTGCACTTTGCGTCGGTGACAAGCGGCGCGCATGACGATTTTAAAAAGGTGACCAATATGGCGCAGTCGATGGTGTTGCGGTTCGGCATGTCTGAAAAGGTGGGGATGGTGAATTATGCCGACACGAGATCGTCTGACGACTTGACCAAGCCATTTAGCGATGAGACGGGCAGGATTGTGGACGAAGAGGTGCAAAAGATTGTCAGCACCAGCTACGAAAAGTGTAGGGAGTTGTTGAAGGAAAAGAGCAAGGAGGTGGAGTTGGTGGCGCAAGAGTTGTTGAAGAAGGAGTTTATCACCCGGGAGGATATGATCCGGTTGCTCGGAAAGAGGCCGTTCCCGGAAAACAACGATGCGTTTGACAAGTACCTCGATGGCAAGCCAGCGTTTAAGGATGAGAAACCAGAGGGGGAGCACAAGGATAATGAGAGTTTGGCGTAGTGGATGTATATAGGCTGTACAATATTGGTGCAGAGATTTTTGAACATTTTTTTGCGATAGCAGCGTTGACTTCCAAAAGGGGAAGTGTGTAGCGGTATGTGTGTGAACTGGTTGGAGCGCGTGAGTAGAAGGAAGAAAAAAAAAAATCCACAAACAAATGGGAGGTTGTCACCATCAACAACAACAACAACAATATGAAACAAGAGGAAGGGGACAAACATATTGACAGGGGCGAACCGCATGATGATGAGAGCGAAGATTACGTCGAGGATGAGGGAACCACCGAGCAAGGAGGAGAAGAAGATGAAGATGACCAAATTGCGCCCAGGAGAGGGAAAAAGAGAAAGGTAGATCATGAGGATGAGGAAGAAGAGGAGGAGGAAGAAGAGGAGGAGGAAGAAGAAGGGGAAGAAGAAGAAGAGGAAGAAGAAGGGGAAGAGGAGGAGGCAGGTGAGGCTGAGCAGCCAGATACCGAGAAAGAAGGGGAACAAGTCCCCACGGGCCCCAAGAAACGGGGCAGAAAGAAGAAACCCCGGGTTGAACTCTACCAAGAAGGAGTGTTTGACGAAGACGGCGACCCTATATCCGTCATCAACGACGAGGTGGTTATCCCTGAAGAAGATGCCAAGGGCAAACTAAAGATTGATTCTGATGGGTACCTCCAGGGCGGAAGAGAGTTTCGGTTCAAGACATTTAAGGTGTTGGGCCAGGGTGACCGGTTGTACATGATCTCCACCGAGCCGGCGCGGTTGGTTGGATTCCGTGACTCGTATTTGCTCTTCAAGACCCACCGCACGTTGTTTAAGCGGGTGGCTGATAATGACGAAAAGATGGACTTGATCAACCGCGGGCTTATACCCAATTCCTACAAGGGCCGCGCCGTGAACCTAGTCACTGCCCGGTCCATATTCCGCGAGTTTGGCGCCCTTATGATCAAGGGCGGCAAGAAGGTGATTGATGATTTCTGGGAGCAGCGCGCCATTGACAATGGCGACATCCCGGGCGACTTGGCCGACCAGAGCGAGTTGTACAAGGGCAAGCTCGCCAGTGTTTTGGGCGAGGGGATAACGCCCACGGGGAATGCCACGCCATTGACGGCGACGCCGATTGTAAACTACGAGACCGACCCCACGTGGATGTACCAGATTGCCCAGCGCACGCAGGAGTATAACCATAAACTCTTGGAGGTTCGACAACAGGTGTTTACCCACGGCACGAGGGACGTGTACACAAACTTGAGTTTTTACCCATTGTCAACGCAACCAACTAGGCTGAAGGTGGAGGTGTTTGCCGACAAGCCCACGGCGTTGGTGGTTGACATAAAGACGAGGTCAAGAGACATTAGGCGACCAATCACCGGGTTGGCAAGCATTTCTGACGATGTGCTTGACGCCATTGACGACCCTGAAACCAAGCGGGCCATTGTTGCGCAGCAAGAGTATGAAAGAAGCTTTTTTGTGTAGCATCATATATGTATATATATATACTGTGAACAATGTAAAACTATAGAAAAACACACTCAATGGTTCATGGTGACTTCTTCGTCGCCGGAATCCAAGTCGCTTGTTTCTAAATAGTTGGCGTTATCGGCAACGCCACCGCTCTTTTTTCGATCCATATGTGCTCTCAACTCAAAGTCCACCTTTGTCTTTCTGCGGCCCACATGGACGGTAATGTCGCCCTCCTCAACCACTTCGGCGTGCTTTTTAGAGTATTGCACCTCGGCCTTGGCTTCGCGGCCGGAAATCTTGTGGTTGACTCGGATGTGTTTGGCCAATGTGTCGTGACGGGTAAAGATGCGCGGACCAATCCCGGGGGTCTGCTTGACGCAAACGTAGCACTTGTACAACTTTTTCTTTTTGGAGTGGACCGTCTCTTGGTGCCTAATCAACTCGTACTTTCTCGAGAACCGGCGCAAGCACAACTTGTGGGGCTCCTCGGCCGACGGGAGCTGGCATTCGTGGATCACGTCGGGGTCGTAGTTTGTCGACTTGTTTGAGTGTTTTTCGCCCTGCGATACCTGGGGCTGCTGCTCCTTGGGCTTTTTGATAATCTTGTGGTGGTCGAGCTTAACGTCGGGGCGGAACTTTCTCTTTTGGCGACTGGGGCCCGACAAGGCTTCGGTGATGTACTTGTCGTGGTCCGACGTATCGGGGTTGAGGTTGAAGAAATCGGCCCTCTCGGAATCCGACATGCCGTTGTCGTCCATAGACCGGGTCCTGATTTTTAGCTTGCGGTACTTTCGCTTAAACAGAGAGTCCTTGGGCACCGGGGTCGGCTGCGCCACCTTGTCGTAGGTGAAATTGTGGTAATCGGTAATAAACCGGGCGTAGCACTCGTTAATGTCGAGCTGGATAAGGCTGAAGAAATGGTACAACACGGGTTTCCAGTTGAGCAAGTTGTACACCTCCCAGTAGTTGAGGTTCATGGCCACGGTGGTGAGGAACCGGATGGCGGCGGTGCTAACGTCGATAACCTTGTACGAGGTGGCAATCTTGATCAACACGTCAAAGTTTTTTTCCATAAGGTGATATAGCTGCGACTTTAGCGGGTTTTCATAGTCGACATACTTGGCCAAGTTGTCCATAAGCGTAATGAGCTTCAAGTGCAAGGCAGACGCGTACACGCCGTCGTAGTTGCCCTCGTCCAAGAAAACTGCCAACCGGTTCAAATGGGCCACGTACTCGTCCATGTTCATTGGGGTGCTGGTTGTGAGAATCACCATTTGTTGGTCCATGGGGATCTTTTCAAATGACTGGTCAGTGTGCGAGCTCTGCACGCGCGGGTCACTCTGCATGGAGGGGGGAGAGGTGCTACTGCCGGGGCTCTGCTTCAACGACGTGGTGCTATTCACCCGAGACGTGGTGGCTGGTGGGTAGTAGCTGGTGGAAAACTGGGCGGGTGGAGCCGTACATTGTGAGGGCAAGGGGGGTACATGTAGTGGCTCCTGTGGTTCGGCGGGCGTTGATGGTGAGAGTGGTTCGGAGGTGGACTTTTTTGTTCCGGGCAGTGGTGCTGCCGATGGTTGTGGTGGTGGTGGTGGTTGTGCTGCCGATGGTTGTGGTGGAAGTGACTGCTGCGCTTGTGCTTGTGGTGGTGACTGCTGTGGTTGTGCTGGTGGTGATGGTGGCAGCTTCTTTAAAGGCTCTTGTTCTTGTGGCGGTTCAGTTGTGGTTGACAATGTTGGCGAGGCAGTCTTGTCTTTATCTCCGTCTGCCACGGGTGGTGGCGATGGGTGCGGTGCCACTTGCGTCGATGGGACACCCTCACCCACTAGCACCAGGGTGGGTGTATTCGCATCGACCGGTTCCCTTGCTGACAACAACGTAGGCGATGGATGGTCCAGATTTACCGGGGGTCCTGTGGTGTCCATTTTTTGCAATGACTTTTTCTGGTCAAGCAGGGGGGAGGGGGGGAACCCAATTAGGGATGGTGACAATAGATTAAGCTAGTGTGGACGTGCTACCGCCGGACAGTGCGCGTCTGTGTCTTGTAGTGTAGTATATGGGTATTGCAGTAACCTCTCCTGCGTCGCTTGAGTCAGGGGGTGGTTGTGGTCCAGTGGTGTTGTGCTGTGGTGGGTGGGCAAAAAGTGTTGAATGATTAATGCAAAAACAAAAAAAAAAAAGTCAACTGGGCCAAAAAAAAAAAAAAAAGAATGCGAGAATTTTTAATCTCTCGTGAAGTAGTGGTGAAAGGTATGGAGTTTGGGCCTGGGGCGCGGAGGGAAGTCGGTGGATGTGATTATGTGGGGGGAGATATAAGCCGAGAAGGGGGGTGGGGACGGTATATAAGGAGAAGTAACAGAAAGTACTGGGTGGAACTAAACACCTGTGGTGGGTAAAGAGGTGCTCTGGTTTGCAGTATATGCTGATGTATCAAAAAGCGAATTTTCAGCAAGTATAGTAGGTGTATGTAGCCCTCAGATGTGATGGTGTGTGATTGGGTGTGTAGGGTATAGGGTAAAGGGTGTTGTGTGTGCAGAGCGTAGGGTGTGATGGCTGTAGGGTGTGGTATCTGTTAGGTGGTCAGTGTCCTTTTTTTTTTGTTTTTTTTGGCAGTCACCAAAATTGGCAAACAAACCAAAAAAAAAAATATCAATTGCGAGGTCGTGTGCGCCACGATTGCCAAGAAGCCGAAAAGGGGGGGGAAATAAGTATGTGCTATATAGTTTGGCAGGGTGCACGACTGCTTGTATACACCACCGTCGTCTATCTATAGGCATATAGAACTAACAAAGCCCCATCTACAAATAAACACTAGACCAAAACGTGGACATTTTTGACTGGTGTGTCGAATCGACGAACCTTTGTCACACAGTTTTCATCCTTGTGATTTCCAGGGGGGAGGAGGAGGAGGAGGAGGAGGAAAGCAACCCATGGGGTAACTTACCCGGCTTGATGCACCAACACTTTTTTTTTTTCCTCTCCTTTTTTGCAACCAAAGGGGCAGTATAACCTTATACACATTCTATCTTTGCTCATCCTCTTTGGCGGGTTTGCTGTGTATGCCAAACAACCGTGACTGGTCCAACTCCCGGATCGATGGTAAAACCGTACTGGCAGTATTGGCTGCGGATTGGATTGGTCTGAACCCCATTGGGGGCGAATATGCATACGGCGGTTGCAGGGGTGGCTGCTGCTGAGGAGGTGGGAGTGAGGACCCGATATGTGGCGGTGGCAATGGCGGTGACTGAGGAAGCTGCGGTGCTCCCTGTTGGGATGAGATCTGCTGTGGTTGATGTCCTGGTTGGGGTGAGATCTGCTGTGGTTGATGTCCTGGTTGGTGTTGTTGTGATGGGCCCTGTTGTGATGGCCCCGGTTGTGATGGTCCCTCTTGTGGCAATAATCCATCTCTGAACCGAGCAAAGCTCAGCGTGGGAAATTCCCACGCTTTTGGGTCGGCACTGGAGAAATAGTGCAGCAAATTGTGCAGCTCCTCAATAATCTCAACATTCTCCTTGGCATAATTGACCGCCAACTTGTTCTCCTTCCCAGTTATGCCATGCTTCCTTCTAATATGTCTCGCGAGCGAGTCATGGCGCGGGTAGCTCTGCACCTTGGCCCCGTTCCGAGCACAGTATATGCACTTGTAAATCTTCTTTTTGGTGGCATGCACAAACTCCTGGTGCCGCAAGAGCTCGTTTTTGCCATAAAAGATCTTGAGACACTTTTCATTCGCTTGAGGGTCAATGAGGTGGCACTGGTGAATCACGCCCGTCTTTTTCTTTTTGCCATTTTCATCATACAACACGGAATCGTCGCCCTCGATAACCGCCCCCTCCGCCAAATTGATTTCTCTTGACGTCTCTTGAGGCGAAGAGTCAGCCAATGACGCATCAAACGGTGGTGACAACGACCCGGCCTTAACACTGGGAGATGGCGTATCCTCACCCGCGTAGGAGGAAAGGCGCTGGTTTTCGAGGGGCTGGAAGGGCGGCAATGACGACTGCGGTCCACTATCGAGTGGGTTGGCCACAACAACCGGAGGCAAGGCGATACGGACCGGCTTTTGTGGTGGTTGAACGCCATGTGGCGGTGGTGGTGGATGTGGTAGCTGTGGAGGCTGTGGTGGCTGAGTCAGTTGTGTCAGTTGCAGTGGTTGTGTCTGTGGGGGTGGTGGGAACCGCCCACCATCGTTTCTCGACTCCTGTGGCATATGCATTACCGGTGGTATATGCAGCTGCTGGTATTGCATCTGCAAGTGCTGGTACTGCTGAAACTGGTAGAACTGAAACTGTTCCTGAGTCATTAGCGCCTGTTGTGGTTGTTGTTGTTGTTGCTGCTGCTGATGTGCCGGTTGTTGTTGTTGCTGCTGCTGTTGCTGTGCCGGTTGTTGTTGCTGCTGTTGTTGCTGCTGCTGTGGCTGCTGCTGTGGTGCGCTTCTCGCGTAGGATGGTATAAACCCTACAATTGCCAATCCTGGCGGCGGCGGGTTCTGGAGAAGGCGCGATAGCGGATGATGAGTGTAGGTAGGCGGTATAACCTCCTTTTCGCTTTCCGAATTGTCATTAGACACCGTTTGATTTGTCCCTGTTTCTGCAGCCCCCTTATCAAGTTGTATTTGATTTGGATCCTGGCTCTGATTTCGATCCTGGCTCTGATTTCGGTCCTGGCTCTCGTTTTTGGATTGAGATTCCTGATATTGGTGTCCACCCTGGTTCGAATTTCTCTTTGCGCTCAGCTCCGCACCAGCTACTTCATCAACACCAACAATCGGCATCTTTCTCTTTTTTTGCTTGTCGGCTTCAGACTCAATAGACGCCTTGGGTTTCCTGCCTCGCTTCTTCTTCAACGGCTGCGGTTCCTGGTCATCCCTCGGCAAATCCACGTTTTTAAGCGTAATGTCCAAATACGGCGAAATCTTCACCTGCATCAATTTCCGATCTTCCAAGTGCAGGTCAAACGAGTGGTACGAGTAGTTGTAGAAGGGGTAGGGGTATGGGTACTGCAACCCCTGTAGCATATTATCATTGAGGTAGTTTTCGGGTGGTTTCACCATGGGCCCGAAAGATGTGCTAACCACTTCAAACCCAATGAGCTCGAGAAAGTAGGTGATTCTGGGGTTGATGTGCACTAGGTGCACCACTTCCCAGTAATGCATGTGGTATATCAACTCCACCATATATCTTGTCACTTTGGACGAGAGCGATAGGTTGAAATAGGTGCTGGAAAATGCCATTAATGCGTCATAGTTGTCAATGAGGATTTTGGAAAGAAACTTGTTTGGGTACGACGCCGGACCGGGGCCCGGTCTGGGCAAACCATTGTCACTGGTAATGTCTTGGTAGTCAACCTGCGCCAACGGCAAGCGCGACACCATCTCCATAAGCAGTGACTCAATGGATATCCTGGCGCTATCGTCAATGCCCCTTTCTTCAATAAGCAAGTACAACAACTCTTGTAGCTTTTCCGAGTACAGAACCACCTCATCGTCGTTGGCCTCAAGTATGACAACCTCGGGCTTGTGCGGGTGTAGTTTTGCCAACTCGGAGATTATAGGGTCATCCTCGCTGGTGGTTGCCACATTGTAGTTGTCGTAGTAGGGTAGCGACCTTGGTATTTGCTGGGTGATTTTTCGTATAAGCGCTGGAACGTGTTAGTAAGGGGGAACTATCTATAGTGCAGATATCGGGAGAATGCACATACATATGGGGTGAAAGTCCGTGTTTGCCTGGGTCAAGTGCTAGGGGGTTGTTAGTATTTGGTAAAAGGGCTAAAAGCTAAGGGGGAGGTCAAGAACCGTTGAGGTGAAGAGAAAAAGTTCTCCCACTGGTACACATACCATCTGTGATGACGTATTCTTGTCGTTTGTGTCCATGATGGTTCTCCTCAATGCTAAGGGTAGCAGGAGAGTGGACAGGGTGTGGTGGTGGAGGTGGATTCAATTTTTTGGTTGTAAATTTTCTTTTCTCTTTCCAGTTGGGCAATAAAAAAATAAAAAAAAAAAAAATTGGCAAAACATTTTTACATCATTTCTTGTTCCTTTTTCTTTTTTTTTAGCCTTTCGCTTTCTCCATTTTGGTGTTGTGTCCGCAACAAATCAGTGCTATGTTTTATACCTCTCTATACAAATACATTGGACCCTACAGTAGAGTGTCTGTTACCGTAGTTGCCCCCGCCATCGCTGGCCAAGTAGCCGGCAGACCCCACTCCGTCGCGGTCGCTGCTGACCAACTTTAAGGGCGACTGCTGGTTCAACGTTTCTTGGTCATCAATCAACTCTTCAATCGTCCGTTCCTGCTCAACCGGGTGCTGAAACAACTTTACAAACACATCGTCAACGTCTTCTCCTAGGTACAGCAACACCGGCTTGAACACCGCGTCGTACACGTCCTCGCCCCAGAGATTATCCAAGTGCTCGTGGTTGGCAACCGCGTGGGTGGTGGTGGTTCCACTGGGCAACTGCTGCCTCATCACGTCAATGTCCACCAACGAGTCCGTAGTGCCATAAATCAAGTGGATAGGGATCTGCGAGTTCTTTAATGGGTACGAGATGGGGTTCAACCCCGAGAGCTTGGAGCTGGCGTCGTGGTACATTTGAAAGTTTTTGCTCGACAAAATCTGGAACCAGTGCACCACGCACTTGACGCTGGTGGTGGAGTATAGATGGGCGTAGCTCGACAACTTTTGCAATTTGGAAATGTTGGATGCCTTCCAGTTGAAGAGCATATAGTTGGCAATGTCAATCATATTGTCAAACAAGGGCGGGTACATAATCTGTTGCCAAAACAAGCACGAGGGCATCAACACTTTACGGCCAAAGAGCAAATAAGTGATGTTGGGCGACGACTTGAGCAAAATGTCGAGAAACTTGGAGTATAACCCGTGCGGCGTGGTGGCGGGGGAGATGGCAATGAGCTGGTCAATCTTGTTTGTCAAGTCGGCATTCACCGACACACTAGCAAATGCCTGTGCGGACCCCTGGGAAAACCCAATATATGTGAGTTTCTGCTTCTTGGTGGTGCTCAAGATAAAGTCAATCGTGTCGGGAATGTCAAAGAGGGCAAACTCGTCCAACGAAAAGTCCCAAAACTGGTTGGAGTGGAGCTTGTGCGACAAGTGCTTTTGCGAGTACTTGCTCCCGCGGTTGTTGCCCAACCACACGTCGTAGCCGAGGTCGTATAGTATAAATGGCAAGTTTTGGTACTTGTCAATCATGGTGACCCAGATCTCGCTGCACATGAGCAACCCGTGGTGCAAGTATACGACCTTGCCGTTGCTGGCTCTGTTGCCGCCGCCGCCGCCGCCGCCGCCGCCGCCACCAGCGATTCGGTGGATGGTGAGCAAGTAGTTGTCCTTGGTGGTGACTATCCTGCTCTCAATCTCATACCCAAACAATTTCACCATCTGCTCGATATCCTCGGCATTGAGCAACTCAATCATGCGGTCATACGACTTTTTGCTGCTGTCGGGAGACACCGAGTACTTGAACTCGTCGTCCTTGTCGGCCTTGTGCCCAATGATCAAGTTGATGGGGTTTGACGAGAGCCGGTACACCTGTTTGGTGATGACGGTACAGGCGTCAATGACGCTGGAGGGAAGAAGGGTGGTGATGATTGACACGATGAACTCGGCCCAGGCTAGAACAAGGGATATTATGATGAGCGGCCAATCGAGGAGGTTCAACCTTCCAAGCAATGGGATGTTCATGGTGGAGGAAGGGGAGAGGGGGGCGCGCGGTTGTGCTGTTTTATGCTGCGGTGGACTAATAAGCTATCAAACTATTCTATGCCGTTTGGGTTGCTGTGTTGCTTGTATTTGCGGCTTGGGGTTGGAGAGGAAGCGACACAATGGGCGCAACGTTAAAACATAGTGGGTCGTGTGTGGAGCAAAATTTGTCTTTCTGTCTGTCTGTCTGTCTGTCTGTCTGTCTGTCTGTCTGTGTGTCTGTCTGTCTGTGTGTCTGTCTGTCTGTGTGTTTGGTTTTTTCCTTTTTTTGTCCGTCACACATGGACCAAGGGGGACAACGCCCAGTGTCCTTTATTAAAGGGGACGAGCAAATTGTTGCGGTAGCAATTGGGCTCATGAGTCATTTGGCCATTGCCGTTTGCAGAGTATACACCCAAACACGTGCTCAATTGTGGGTATATATATATATATAGGGTGCCTTCCGTCTCTCTTTTTCAAAGAATCGTTTAGTAGCAGGATATGTACACTGGGATCCTTTCACATACAGGCAGTCAGGGGCAGGGGTGAATTGTGGTGACCGTTACAACAATACACCTGATAGAATGCCCGCATCTGTTTGTTACCCCCCCGGAGCTCGGCTTACTTCGCAATCTTTGACTCAGCGAACCAATACCCGTCCACACCAGCTCATCCCCGGCCAATCCAAGCACAAAGAGCACTGAATTGTCCTTTTACAACGCTTTGCTTGTTCAGACAATCCCCCACACCATTATAGACCTGTGCTACAATTGTTTTTGGGTGGGGGACTGCTTGTTCCAGCCAATCAAGATCAACAGCATTACTCGCAAACGCCCAGAAAAAAAAAATCAGCGCAGCAGTTGCAACAATAGGGAGATACACAACACAAAAGGGGTAACCTGGAATTATCTAATTCATCAATTGGTGCAAACCCTTTCAACTAGGTTTTCACTCGCGGCCACGCACCTTTGTGTACTTTGGGTCTTTCCCTCCCCCCTCACCCCCACTCCTCCCCTTGACCGCCTTTGATCGGCAATAAGCAATAAACAAGATTAAAACAATAGTAAAGTTTGTCTCAATGCAGGCAGCGCCACCATGATTGCCCACATGTCCACATTCCCGCATTCCCATATTCCCACATTCCCACATGCTTCCTGTTGGTAAGGGGAGGTTCCTTCCCCCTGGCTGTATAAATTAGCAAGGAAATCTCGCCTCCTCTGACAACGTGCTTGAACCCTTTTTCTTTTTTCCACTACAAATCAATTGACTATACCATGGTGGCATTATTACCCTTATTGACTCTCGCTTCGTTGGCCCTTGCCGCTGACTCGCCCATTGAGACTGACTCGCCCAAGAGCACCGTGTTGCAAGCGGAATTCAAGCCAAACAACCACTCCAACATTTCCGGCACAATCCGGTTTGAAGCCGCTGCCAATGGGTCCGTCTTGATCAATGTCGACGTCAAGGGATTACCCTCTTCGGGCGGGCCGTTCCCCTACCACATCCACCAGTTGCCGGTGCCTGCAAACGGCAACTGTACCGGCACCTTGTTGCACTTTAACCCATTCAACGGCAGTGCCACGGCCACCACGGCTGCCGCCAAGGAGGACGGCGACTTGGCGGGCAAGCACGGCAACATTGACAGCCAAACGTTCCATGCCGAGTACGTTGACAACTACTTGTCGTTGAACCCAAAGTCAAAGGCATACTTTGGCGGGTTGTCGGTGGTTATCCACTCCAGCAATAACTCGAGATTGACGTGTGCTAATATTACCACGGTGAAGCAAGCATCCACGAGTGGTGCATCCAACCGCACCAACGGCACCAACGGTAGTGGGAGCCACCCTGGCACTGCCAACGGTGTCTCCAAGAATGAAGTTGGTGGGCTAATTGCTGGTGCCATTGCTGGTGTGGTTGCTTTGTTGATTTAAAATAGACAATATAATATAATGAAAAAAAGTTGGGGCTTCCTGCAGCGCCATCAACTATCCCCCAATTAACAAACATTGTACAATCCAGCAATGAAACTCGGAGCGTTGGAGCAATCTGCTCCGATGGGTGTGGGGACGGCTGTACTATTTGAGCCCCTTTTTACCCCAAGTTGCGCGGCCAATTTTCCCTATACCAAGCCCTTCCACAACTGTTGGCTTAGGACAACCAAACGTTTTCACCTTACCTGATTTGATTCCGCTGGTTCCGCTGTTGTCAAGGTCTCTTTCTCCATTCTAGTACATGGTCAAAGAAAAGAAACAACAAACAGGGAGAGGGAAAACAGGGGGGGAGGACTATGTCCACGGCACCGTCGTTTCACAAGCTCGAGAGTTCTGGAAACGGAGCTAGTGGTCTCCTCCTTCATGCGGAGGTGGCGTACATGTCACGCGGCATTAGCATAGCATAGCCGCATCCACCAACGGCGCCGTGACACTTTTGAGGTGACTCGTGCGCTTTGGCGGTTAGTCAATAGATGCGCTTACGTAAGCGGACTTTTTTTTTCCACCAAAATAACTAAAACAGGGCTTTTGCAATGTGCATACAATGTATGCTTATATAAGCGCAAATGAGAATGCAAAGAGTGTTGCTGATACGACCTTTGGTTGGCTACCCCCCCTAGCCCTGGCCTAGCCCTGTCTGGGAGGGAGTAGCTATAAAAGAGAGCCTGTAGTCCCCATGATTCTCTGATACGAAACTATCATCACTTACATTACCACCACCACCACACAATGCACTTGCAATTACCCGACTTTACTCAGTTCAAAATCGTCTCAATCGTCCAATTGGCCGCATTCGTCCTCTTCTTGGGCGGGTTTATCTTGGCGGTTGCCCTCCACGTCAAGAAGCGCACCAGTTTAAAGTCCATCATCCGGTTTGTGGTGTTGTTTGCCTTGTTCTTGATATTCAAGGTTATGGGGGCAATCCTTGGCTTGGTGTTTATGAACCAGTCCACCTTTAACCTGAATCTCTTTATCCCCACCTACATCTTTGACACCATTGCCATTGGGTTTGTCGCCCGTTCGGTGGCCAGCTTGATCCAGGAGATGTTGGCCAAGCACGAAATGTCGGGCTCCGCCACATACTTGGCCGAAGCCTCGTCCTCCGACGTGGAAAAGGCATACACCACCACCGAGGGAAACAAGAACCAAAAGCAAGCAGTCAAGTTTTGGCCATTCAGAGTGTTGACAATTATCCTTATTGCTGCCGTCGCCATCAGTATTGCCGGCACCTCTTCAGTGTCGAGTGGGGACGTCTCGTCTTCTGCAGAGACCCTTGTCAAGGTCTCGTCGGTGTTGTACCTCCTTGGTGTGCTCCTCACCATTGCCATCTTGGTGTTTATTTTGCGCCACGAATCAGAGGGCCACAGGCTTGTTTGCCAAATATTGATTGTGGCCATGCTTATCCTTATCATCAGATGCGCCTACACCATGCTCAGCGCCTTTCACGGTCTCGATTTTGCCAACCCCAGCAAGTATATGATCTTTTTTGGAAGGTACGAGTACTATACCTTTCTTTCCTTGTTGCCAGAATGTGTGGCTGCATTGTTGATTACATTTGCATTTATTCACTGGTAGATACACACAGATATATAAACCCATAGATTGTTCTTTTTGTTTTTAGTAAGTTTGCTGTTTCCGGAAATCCGTATTCATCTCGTCGTATTCCTGGTTGCACTGGGCGCATTTCTTGTGGTGGTGGCACAAATGGCATGTCTGGGGGTGGTTTGTTTTCGTCATGGCATAGGCAAAGTAGCCAGCGCCAACAGTGAACAAGGCGGTGGGAATGATGGGGTTCATGAGTGGTGGTTCCTCAAAAAAGTTTCAACCTCCCCTCCTCCCCTTCCCCTTGCCTTCAGGGGGTTTATCTTTATAAGGCGATTACAAGGAGAGGGGAGTTGGTTGAAGAAAAAGAAATGACTTTCCATTGTCACGCCTCCCCCCCTCCCCCTTTGTTGGGGACAAGAAAGCGCTATTATCTATTTACAGTGAAACATTCTACATAGGGGAGATGTGGCATGATACCAAACCCCAGCTCATCCCCTATTCCGGCGTTGCTGGTCCCAGTGACTCGTATTCGTTCGAGCCGTATCCATTCCACGCGCCACGTCTGGAGTTTGCGGGATACGCAGACTCCCCCTGTTCTCCGCTCTGGAGACGCCTAACGCACTCGGAGCAGAGGCACTGCGTGTGGTGGTGGTTGTTGTTACGACGGTGGCGGTGTTGGCGGTGCTCGTGAAACCGGTTCCAATTGTAACCTAGCCAAAAGACACCCGCTGCAAAGAGTAGCCCGCCAAAGCCAAATCCGCGTCTGGGGTAGAACCCGCGGTAGTAGTATCCTGGAACGTAACCTCTCATTGTTTATTGTAGATGAGTTGACTCTACTGCTCTGAATAATCCCTGGGGGGGGGTATATGATGATCTCTTTATATACTTGGTTCTTGGTGGCAAATAGAAACCTTAAATCTAGTTTGTCTTTTTTTCTTTTTCTCAGCCGAATATGTCCGTCGCTTCTATGAATGTATGTACAGGTGAATGCGCCGAAAGCAACCAGCCCCCACACCCACACCTTCCGCCACTTGTAGGCTATCTAATCTCCACGGCAAACCTCTCCACCAAGTCCCTCTCAACACCGTTTTGCTTGTCATTAATCTCAGCGTTGGTCAAGTTCCGGTCCATTGACTGGTAGTTGATCCGGTAGCACTGCGATCTTCTGCCCGTCTTGGGGTGCACAAACTCGTCAATCAAGGTCACCGACTCGGCACAGTCGTCGGCGTGGGTCCGCACAATCTCCATCAAGTCGTTGGCGTGCAACTTCAGGTCGGCGTGAAGCCAGAACGAGACATCGCGAGTGATTCCCGGGTACTTGGAGTACGGAACAAAGGTGCTGATCTCGCCCTGCTTAAACTGATTGTGGAACCGGTCGTCAAGCGACCAAAAGAGTCTAATGTCAGGAATGCCAAACAACAACATGGCGATCCGGTCCAACCCAATGCCAAACGCCCAGCTGATTTTGTCCTCGCCCAACCCGGAGTTCAACAATACTTGCTGCTGAACAATGCCACACCCACAACACTCGAGCCATTCGCCCTTCCACCACACCTCAATCTCCCACGAGGGGGAGGTCCAGGGAAAGTAAGCCTCGACCCACCGGATCTTTAGTGGCTCGTTGAGGTACGGCTCCGTGGATCCGGCGCGCTTGGCCGAGGCTCTTGCCGTTTCAAACACCTGGTTCACGAGGTACTCCACCGTCTTTTTCAAATGCGTCGCCACAAGCCGGATCTCCTCCTTGTTCATGTGCGCCTGTTGCGGGTTGTTTGCCGTAACGGGCTCGTCCCGGAACGGGTCCTCCACAATGATGTTTGTGGTGGGGATCGCGTCAATGTCACGCTGAAGCGTTTCGAGCAAATCTGGCTGCGACCTTGTCCACGTCCGCGCCCCCTCGAGCTGATGGAACGCGGGGTAGTGCGTCCGGTCCACTTCGTCTTTGCGGTACACGTCGGCCGTGATCAAGTACCCGGGAGTCTTGCAATCCTGGAAACACTCTTGCTCATGAGCAGATGTGTGCGTGCGCAACAAGTGGTTCTTGTTCAAGTAGTACGTGTCCGACTTTGACCGGCCAGGATGGTCCTCAGGAAACCCGAGCGAGTCAAAGTTCTGGTACTTGGTGACAATGGGGTGGAAGTCGTCGTATATAGTGTATCCCATACCCTTCATGTTTTGCTTGACCAAGTCGTGAAGAATACCAATGGGGTGGTTGGGGTTCTTGTGTAGCCTTCTCTCAATCAAGCTGAGGATAAATGGCGGGATGTTTGTCCACTCGTCGGGGGCGTACGTCTTGCCACCCACAACAGTGGGGGTGGAGAGTTGTCTCGCCCCTTGTAGGAAAACGCGGGGCTGTCGTAAAAGTATCTTGAACATTGACAACTTGTGTTGACTGGATCTACTTTTGGTGAGCTGTTTGTTGGATTGGCTGAAAAAAAGGAAACAAAGAAAAAAAGGAAACAAAGAAACAAAAAAAAAAAAAAAAAAAAAAAACTTTTTCTTTTCTACTCTACCAACAGTCTTCCTTGTACCTCCCCAGGTCTTCCAACCCCTGTATATACTCTTGCGCCTTTTCTAGCGATAAACCGCTGTACTTTTTGATAATCTCGCCAAAGGTGAGTCGTACCTCCCGCGGCATTTTCCCGCTCGACCCACAAACAAACACTCTTGCCCCCTGGTTGAGTAGCAAGTCGCCAATAAGCTCGTACTGCGAAAACAACCCGTCTTGTACATACTTGTACAAATACCCCTCGTCTCTTGAAAAGCAATTGAATATGTGCAAGTTGGGGTACTCGCGGGGCCAAAACGATTCGATCAAGTGGTCTTTGGTTCGGAAACGACAGCCAAAGAACAAGTACAACTGTTGGTTGCTGTTGCCGTGCTGCAACACATTGTCAATCAAAGACTTCATGGGAGCCACTCCCGTACCGGGTGCAACCATGACCAAAGGCTCGGTGTTGCCGGTTTTGAAGCTCGACCTTTGGATGGAAAACAATACTTTGTCGCCCGCAGCAAGGTTCTTTAGCCAATGCGTGCACAACCCGCGTCGGGTCCGCCTGATAATCGTTTTGTACTCCACAATGGCAACCACTAGCCCCACTTCACTGGAGCTTGGCGCCGAAGCAATGGAAAACATCCTGGGCTTAATCAACGGGAAAAGGTCCAACAAGTAAGCAACGGGGATGACCAAATTGTTTTGGAATTCCAACAATGTTTCCAAAATCAGCCGGCGTGGTCTGTTGGCATAGTCGTACAACTCCTCGGGCTGGTCAAGGCTGCCAAACTCTTTTAGCTTTTCTTGTTCCCGCTGCCCATCTTCACTACTGGGGTCGCAGAAATGCCACAACAATGCAAAGAAGCTCCGGCGGGGGATCGACATGATATCCAAATGGTGCTTGATAAAAGACCGCAACGTCAAGGAGCTGGCAAATCCCCCTTCAATCTCGGGCGGGTTCTTCAACGTCAATGGCCGGTCGGCGATTTTCAACCATTGCGGCTGCAGCGCGAGCAAGGCGTCAACGTCACTGTCGCTGTTGCATGGGTAAAGCGACACGGTGTCTCCTGGAAAGTACTCCAACCCCTCGTCGCACGCGATTTTGAACTCGCGTACATCCTGGAAATGGTCCTTGGCCGTGATGCGCCTGTTTTCGACAACCGTGCCCAACCGGACATCTTTAGTCACCCTGCTTGCCAATGGATCTTGGGGCAGCGTGACAGGGTCCCCCTTTACACTCACTTTGTAGTGCGGCATGGGCAACACCTCCTCGTCCATCTTTACTGCTTGGGGAAACTCCTTCAACAATGCGGCAATCACCTCCGTTTCCCACTCGAGGTAGAAACTGTCCACGCCTTCGGGGGACATTTCGTCCGCCTCGCAGCGTGGCGATAGTTCCGTGCAACCTAGCTGCACGAGCCGCGTGTGGATCTTTTTGATGGCATAGTTGTACTTTGTATACGACGAGTCGCCCAAACCAAGTGTCGTGAGCTTGATGTGCAGAAACAAGTCGGCCGGTAGTTTCTTTTTGAGGATGAATTTCATAAACTTTTTGGCGTTCCGGGGCAACTCGCCCTGGCCTGTGGTGGAGCACACGATTATCAAGTGCCTGGTGTCGGTGACGAGTTGCTTGAGCGGGAACTGGTCCAACGGTGAAAGTTGTGCCTTGAGGTTGTAATATCGTAACCTCTGGCTCAAGAACTTGGCATACTCTTCGGAATTACCCGTCTCTGAGCCATAAAGAATGGTTATCATTGCACTATTTTGGTGCTATGGCCAATGGTGCATCCATTTTTCACCAATTTTTTTTTGTTTTTTGTTCACTATCTGATCCGGTCTAACTTGTAAGGCGTAACCTGTAAAAAACACCAACCAAAGCTGAAAAAGAAAACAAAGTGAAGAAAGAAAAAAATCAACAAACAAACCAACCAACCAACCAACCAACCAGTCCCCCATTTTTAGCATGCCACGAAAGAGGAGGACAAGCAGCAATGCATCGACGCCGGTCAAGAAAAAGCCGGAGGCAGCACATACTCCTGAAGAGTTGAAGGAATTCTTTGTGTCCACCATCAACCTTGTAACCAATTTGCAAGAGGGCGACGAACAAATTGCCGAGGCTTTCCTCAAACTCCCCTCAAGAAAGTTGTACCCCGACTACTACGAGATTGTTGCTCAGCCAATATCATTGTCGGAAATCTTGAGAAACGCAAGGAGCAAGCATGCCACATCCACCGCTGATTTCGTGGACGAGTTTCAGTTGTTGGTGGAAAATGCAAAGACGTACAACGGGGCAGACTCATGGATCGTTGCTCGAGCTGAAAAGATTTACGAGTTTGTAAAGGATCAAGTCAGGCAGTTTGACGACGGTGTGGCGTTGCCTGCATCTGCTTCTGCCTCTGCTTCTGCCTCTGCTTCTGCTTCTGCCTCTGCACTTGCACCTGCACCCACGCCAAAGGTGTCCCTGTCAGAAAAGCACCACCCCAAGCTCAAGCTCAAGTTGAAGCAGCAGCAGCAGCAGCAGCAGCAGCCGGAAGGGACAAGTGCCAATGAGCCCAACGTAAAGCTCGAGGAAGTTGAAATCACATACGGAAGACTACCACAACTATGTATCGAGATTGTCCATGATGTGATGGAGCACGAGTTCCCCGGCATTGGCGTCATTAGCGGGCCGTTTGTTGACAATGTCGACACCAGCATCTACACCGACTACTTGGACTATGTTTCCAAACCAATGTCCTTTACCAGCTTGCTTGATTTGTGCGAGCGGAAAAAGATTTTCAATCCCAAGTTTTCCACCATTGGGAACTTGGACAAGTTTCATGAAACGGCCAAGCTTATTTTCAAAAACGCAATGGCCTACAACAACGAGGAGTCGCAAATCTACCAAGACGCCGAGTTGCTTGAGGAGTACCTTGGGGAAAAGATTAATGAGTTAAAGTCAAAGATCCACAGCGGGTCCAAAATCAAGGTGGCCCCCAAATTGAAGCTCGCCCTTAAACCTGCAGCGCCCACCGAGCAGCCACTCAAGAAAAGGAGAAAGGTGGTGGTGACGGCGGCAGCAGAGGGGGAGGAGGAGGATGAATCCCTTGCGGGGGACGAGGCGGCAGTAGAGGAACCGGAGGCAGAGCCTCTGGTTGTCAAACGGCAGCCCAAGGAGATCATAACGGAAACGACAACGGCAAACACCATGGGCAAGTCGGAGCCATTGCAGCCGCAAAACAACTCCATTATCCAAGAAAGTATCTTGTTCTCCGCCCCATCAATCGTGCCGCATATCTCCAAATTCGTTCAGGACAAGGCCAAGCTCGCCACGGTGTTGCCAAGAGACCAAGAGATCAAAAGAACCTTGTTCCCGCAATCGACAGTTGCAAACATCGCCACCTTGTTTTCCTACAGAATCCCCGCCAATGGGTACGCCAACCAGTCGTACACGGTTTCGCTACCCGGTAACGTGCTGCCCTATGTGTCGTTAAAGTTTAGCTTGCACAGTCTACTTTTCAAAGCCAAGGAACAAGACTTGGTCGATGGCCACGGCCACTTGAACCTGACGTCGGACGACGACTTTCAGTGCAAGTTGTTTGCCAACGACGAGGAGATTAGCACCGCCAGCGACTGCTTTGAGGAGAAAAAGAATACCGACGACGTTTTGGGGGTGCAGTACGACCTCAAGTTGAACTGCGGGTTGAATGTGTTGACATTTGAGTGCAAGGTGGCTCCAGCCTTGAGCAAGCAGATCAAAAACTTTGTTTCCGACACCAACGAAGAGCTGGAGGGGAGGCATACCCGGCACCAGTTGCAGCAGATGAAGATGTCGTGGGACGTTGAATCAATCACACTTTTTGTTGTGTGCAATGCCGCTTGATGTGTATGTGTATATGTTATTTACCTATGCAGAATTTTGAAAACACCACGCCGAGTATCTCCTCTACCCCTATAGCCTGGCCCGTAATCATGCCAATCCCTTCCACCGACTGGCGCAAGCTTTCGGTGGCGAGGACCACGTCGTCTTGTTGTTTATAGTGGTAAAACTGTTTAAACCCGTACAAGACGTCATTCTCAAGCAAGTCCTGAACTCTCTTGGAAACAAGCACGGGGTCGGCCTTGTCCGAGCGGGCAAGCACCTGAAACCCGTGCACCAACGAGTCGCGCAAGTCAGCAATGCCCGTCCCGGACGAACAAGAAACCACTCGGAACAAGCTGGGAGCAACACCCAACCGTTGTGAAAACTGGGACACCATTTCCTCTTGCTGCGTGGGGTACAAGTCCTCTTTGTTTAGCACCACGAGCAACTTTTTGTTTTCGCTCAATAGCAAGTGCAAGTGCTCCTTCAACTCGGCCAATTCGCCGGTATCCGTAGGGTCAATCACCACCACTATAAAGTCGCCGGCAAGGGATTTGGCCTTGGCGCGCTTGATGCCCTCCTTTTCAATTCCATCGGCCTTTGAGAGCGGCCGGATCCCCGCCGTGTCTCCCAACACAACCTTGTACCCGCCAATATCAAGCGGCACGTCAATCACGTCCCGCGTCGTTCCAGCGACGTCGCTGACGATGGCGGCATCTTTGTTGGCCAACGTGTTGAGAATGGACGATTTTCCGGCATTGGGCGGGCCCAACAACGCCAACTGGATACCTTTCAACAATATCTCCGACGACCTGACTCTTTCGAGGTAGTGCACAATCTCCGTCTCAATGCGCCGGATGCTTTGCTCCACGTCGCCGAATAGGTGTAGTGTTTCCTCAATCTCTTGGTCCTCGCCAAAGTCAATCACCGTGGTCAAGCTGGCAACGTTGTTCAAAATGTCGGCGCGCCATCGCTCAAACTCGGTCTTGGTTTCCCCCGTCATTGACGCGAGCGTGGCCACTCGCTGCGATTCGGTCTCGGCGTCAATCATGTCGCTTATCCCTTCCAACGCGGTCAAATCCAACCTTCCATTGAGGAACGCCTGCCGCGAAAACTCGCCCCGCTCGGCCGGCCGGATAATCATGCCATTGTCAGGGTCATGGAGTCTTTCAATCGCCCCCAACACCGACTTGATGATAGCCACTCCTCCGTGCAAGTGTAGTTCGAGAAAGTCTTGGCCCGTGTACGTTCTGGGACCGCGCATGTATACGGTCAATGCCTCGTCGAGGACCTGGGAAGTGGCTGGCGAGTATAGCCTTCGCACGCTGGCGACGCGGTCTTTTGGTTCTCGGCTCGACTTGGTAAGGGAGTGGTACACCTTTGATGCATTAGGGCCCGAAACCCTAACCACGGCTATGGCTGATTTGCCAAACTTGGTTGAAAGGGCATAAATGGTGGGCAGCAAGTCTTGGGAAAAGAGCCTTTTGGGAGATGGCCAGGAGGGTGTCACTGGCATTCTCCGTAGCATCTGTGGTATCACTGGCATAAGTGGCATCTCCAATAGCCATCTCGAAAACAGAGCCAAAAAAAGAGAGCTAAAAAACAGAGCCAAAAAACAGAGCCAAAAAACAGAGCCAAAAAACAGAGCCAAAAAACAGAGCCAAAAAAACAGGAGCTTACAAAACTTGTACCCATCGCAGCAATGAGGATACGGCTACAACCAATTCGGTACATTTCCACCTTTTCTCGACTCCTCCACGAAAACCCGCTAGGTTTGCCACGCGCCAAGGGGCTGCCGCAGATTCCCCTGCGCCTGCGCCAGGGACTACCGGTCAAGCAAAAGATCCCCAACGTCAAAAACATCATCCTCGTCTCTTCGGCCAAGGGCGGCGTGGGCAAGTCGACAGTGTCGGTCAACACTGCGCTCGCCTTACAAGCATTGGGCAAGAAAGTGGGGATCCTCGATGCCGACATCTTTGGCCCGTCGCTCCCTCGTCTCATGAACCTAGAGGGCGAGCCGCGCCTCACCGACGAGGGCAAGTTGATCCCCCTCGGCAACTATGGTGTTGAGACAATGTCCATGGGGTACTTGGTTCCTGCCGAGCGTGCGGTGGTGTGGCGTGGCTTGATGGTGATGAAGGCGTTGCAGCAGTTGCTCTTTGACGTTGCATGGTCACCGGGGACCGACTACTTGGTTATCGACATGCCGCCCGGGACGGGTGACACGCAGCTATCCATTGGCCAGTTGTTAAAGGTTGACGGAGCAGTTATCGTGAGCACGCCCCAGGATATCGCGTTGATTGACGCCGTCAAGGGAATCCATATGTTCCGCAAGGTTGGCATCCCGCTTATAGGCATTGTTCAAAACATGAGCCACCACGTCTGTCCCAACTGCCACCACGAGTCGCATATATTCAAGAGCGATGGCGCACGGAGGGTTGCTGCTGAACACAACTTGCAAACGTTGGCATCAATTCCGTTGGATGAAGAAATCTGTACCCAGTCGGACGCGGGCAAGCCCATTGTGGTGTCCAACCCAGAGTCTCCAGTGTCCCAACTCTACTTTGACGTGGCACGCTCCATCATTGAGTTCAAGTGAATGGTTTTGGTATAACTCCGTCTTTTTTTGTGGCTTGTCAAATGGTGGGGAAAAGGAAGAAAAGAAGAAAAACACAAAAAAAAAAAACAAGAACCAGAGCTTACACTTTGGCATGCCACTTACACAATGTACACATCCCCTTGGCGTCTGTATGGAGCAATGGTTGCGTGGTACCTAATGGTGGTATTGGCCGGTGCGGTTGAGCCATATACTTTTGATTCTCCGGCAATTCCCCGAAATCACCTGATACAAGAGCTAGATCGTTTCCGACAACACCTTAGTGGATTCGTGCACAACTTGCCGCCGCGTGCAAAGACTAGAGAGACCCGGCCGTTGATTGTGATGCTGGCGGGTGTGCCAAGGAACTACCTTGCGGGATCGCAACCCACAGTGATGACGGAAGCTTTGTCGCCAACGCAAGCGCCACCGTTTGTGGTGGAGACAATCACGCTTGTGACAACCGTTACAAATACAGTCCATCCGCCTGAACCCAGCATGGAAATGGAGCATCATGCAGCTGCTTCCACGCGCGAGAATGTTGCCGTGGATGAAATCAGGAGGTTGGAGCGATTGTTGTTGGGCTTGAAACTGGAGATGCTGAACCAGCAGAAACTCTTTCTACAACAGTTGCTGGCCATCCGCGACGCCAGGGCGACCCAAGAGGGAGGGGACACAGTCACTGCAGCACCAGTGCCAACGTCTTTGTTTTTGCCGATGGCCCAGTCTACTTTGTTGGACCAAGACGTATCAACAGCAACTGCAATACACCCTCAACCACATGGACATGCGGCGGCGGCGCATCGTAACGCCAAGAATATCTTGAACCAAAAGAACCCGCTGCACTCGGTGTTGATAGTTCCCCAGTTCCAGCACCACCATCGACAGTCCAACATGGCGGCAGCTCCTTACTCCAAGCCCAAGATTGCATGGGCCGACATTGCGCGAGACGTGCCTGACACTGACAAGGATGATAGCGAAGAAGCACCGGCTACTCCTATTACTCGCCCAGCCGGTGTTATACCGACCCCCAGCTTCAGCATGGTCCTTGCGGAGGTATTTCAGAGCAAGTCTGCGTCGCCAAACGAGCCTCTAGCTCCAAGAAAACACCACCGTTTTGGCAATCACAACAAGTCTATCGACTTTGATGTTTTTCTGTGGGAAGCTACGGCAAATGAGGTCAACAGCGGAATGGTGGCGTGGGTATTGTGTGTTTGTATGACTATGTGGGTCTACTGGTTCTTTTAGAAGCGCGACTTCGTAGCAGTAACGGGCAGAGTAGAATAGGCGATACAATATATTTTTCAAAACTTTTTTGAAATTTTAGGTAAATTCAAGCAAACTTTTACTTGACCTGAGCGGTACTAGACTATTGCTTGAGGTGTGGACCAGTGAGCTGCTGACAGTGTCCACCCATCTTGCTAAAGCGGATGGGGTCTGTTTACCCATATGTTTGAGTTTCAAGGACCGTGATGACACGGTGTATTATACCGGCAGAATTCTCTGTCAAGAATTGGAACTATGGCCGAGTGGTTAAGGCGGTAGACTCAAGTAAAGTAAACATTACTTGTCTGTTGTAAAAACGGGTTTCTACTATCGTAAGATGCAGGAGTTCGAATCTCCTTGGTTTCACTATTTCTTTTTTTTTTTGTCTGCTTCTCTTTGTAAGTACTCTTATTTGGGTGTATATGGTAGCACTCTTCTCCCCCCCCACATCCCACAGACTAGATCAAAATATGCTTTTACTTGCAAATATACACTGCTGTTTACACCTCAACGACTTCTCTTGCCCCCCCTTCTTGTCATTTCAGGCAACTTAAAGGGCACCCTCAAGGTGGCAATCTTGTAGGTCCCCACAGCACTCTTTGGGATTCCCAACGCCTCGGCTTCACCCACAGTGGCGCTCTTGATGATGGCACCCAATGCCTTGAACAAACCAACCAACCTCGAGGGCTTCATGTTCAACTCGTTTGCCAATGGCGGCAACTCAACAATAAAGTTGTCAATGTGCAAAATGAGTGCCAACAAGTAGCACAACAACTTGTCTTCGTGGTGAGGATCAATGAAAAACGACTTTTCCTTTGACCGTCCAAATTGGGAGCTACGCGAGATGGCAAACTTGTCCAATATCCCATCCACCAACGCCTCAGAGGGCTTGTTTTGCAACCTCGTCAAAAGACTCTCCTTGCTCTTGACTCTCCTGTTTTGGTACACCCCAAACAAGAGCGATGCATAGTAGAGGAGCTGCAATTTCTCCACCGAATTGTTGCTGGCCAACTTTGGCAAGTGCTTCTTGACGTACTCGGAGTTGCTAAAGGGGAGCATGTCCAACTGCTTGGCGGGGTCGGTTTCGGAAACAATCGAACCCACTCGAAGGTACGTCCATTCCTTCTTCGGTATGATGTTGTAGAGCGGGTAAACATCTTGCACGTTGGTGGCATCGACGTCGGCGGCGGGGGTGGGTCTCTCGTCCACCACTTCCTGCGCCATCTTTTCCCTGGTGGGCAAGTCCTGGGTAGAAACCCGGACGGTGTCGACAATGTCAAACTCCATGTCCTGCAACTTTTCCGAGTCGATTCTGTTTCTCTCCATATTGGTGATGGCGGCCTTGGCCTTTTTGGTCCCAAACGCTTCACCAAGCGCAGTACGTTGGTTGATGTTCTTCACACCAACCGATTTGACGGCCGGGCCCTTGTACACCTTGAGTCTCTTGGCAGTGACTTTGGTGGGGATGTAGGGTGACTTGTATAGCTCGGCCGACTTGGTGGCGGGGTCGTAGACGGCAACGATGTAGTCGCTGGGCTCGTCGCCCAACGAGGTTCCCGTATAGTCCAAGGTTCCGGATTCCCCGTGCAACACATAGCTGTCGTGCTTCTTGTGTTTGTACAACTCAAAATCCACCGAGGGGACAGATAGTCCGTTGAGCGAGCCCACGGCAGCAACGGCGTCGTCCGTGAACGAGCTGATTTTGACGGATGAGGAAGACATGGTTTGGTTCAAATCTCATCTCGAAATTTTTTTTTTTTTTTTTTTTATTTTTCCGTTCCTTCATTCTTTGCTTTGCTTTGAATGGTGATGTAAATTGTTATACACCTATGGACCACTACTGTATCCTCGGGGTACCGCCAACGGCGAGCTTGGCCGAGATTAAGCAGGCATACAGAGAAAAGCTACTAGAAGTACACCCGGATAAGGCCGTTGGCAAAAACACCACTGCCACCAACAACGCGCAAGTAGAACTACCGTTGATACAGGCCGCATACAACACGTTGAGCAACGAAGCTACTCGCAAGCAGTACGACGACACGCTCCAAGACACAACCAAACACCTTGGGTTCAACATACATGGCGGCGGGTTGGATACGTACAGCCTCGACGATTTTGAGTTTGGCCACGACTGGCACAAGGATTGTCCCAGGTGTCACTTTCCCAGCGGCATGAGGTTGTCGGAGCTAGACCTTGAAAAGGGGACGCCCGACAACGAGGGGGGATACGATATAATCGTGCAGTGCAGCAGCTGTAGTTTGTGGGTGCAAGTAAAGTACTACGAGTCAGAGGACTGACCACAGGGTGGTGCTCTTTCAGCGGACGACAATAAAGGGTTGTGTTGTTGTTGTTGCATTTGTAATAGATAATAACAGGTTACTTTTTCAACACACCATTTCTACTTTCCAATTCACGCGACCAGCTGTCCAACTCGCTGGCAATCTCCTCCAATATGGCCACCTTGTTTTCAATCTGGATCAACTCTTGTGAGTGCCCTTCAAACTCGTTGCCTATGAGCGGAAGAAGGGAGGGGGGAAAGGTGGTTAGTACTCTTTACTTGGAGATCAATAGGGTCCGGAACCGGATACATACTGAGCAACTGCAACTTCTTGCTGTTGTGGTCCAATTTATCCAAGTTTTGTTCTAGCTTGATATAGTTTAGCGATTGGTTTGTGTTGAGGTTCTCAATCAAGTTCAAGTCGATGGTGGAAATGTTTGTGTCAGACTCAACTAGCCTCGACGCCATGTTCAAAGCGTGGCTCACGAGCTTGGGCGTATCCTTGGACATGTTGTTATTCTTGTTGTTGTTGTTGCTGTTGTTGTTGTTGTTGTTGTTGTTGTTGTAGTAGTTGTAGTTGTTGTTGTTGTTTTTATTGGGGAGGCTATACAAAGTATATGAATATATCTATTTACAAATTGTTAAAGTTTTTTGGTTTTCGGTTGCAGTACAATTTGTACATGTCGTCGTTTTCCCACGCCTGGCGGTTGGCCCATTTCTTGGTGGGTTTGGCATCCAATTGCGCCTTGAAATCAACCGGTTCTTGTTTCTCAACAAACTCAGTGAGACTGACTCTGATGGGCGAGTCAGGGGTGATTATTTCGTAGAGGCCAGGCAACTTGTCGCTGGCTTTTCTCAACGCCTCACGTGCCACCCTGTCGTGAATGTCTCCCTTGATTTCAAACAACACCTTACCGGTAGGGACCCGGCATGCCCAGTGGTCAAAGGGACCCTTACCCTTTCCCATTCTCGTTTGGTTGCCCTTGACGCAAACCGCCAAGTCGCACACGAACCTGGTGATGAGCTTGGACTTGGATGGCTTCAACTCTCTTTTTAGCACCTTATCGGCAGCCAACAACTGGTTGGCGGCCATTCTTAGCCCACGAGACTTTAACCGGAGCCCGATCTTGCCAAAGGCGAGGGCGTTGCCTTTGATGGACCCGCCAGTGCGGACCTTGACTCTTCCCTTTTGCTTCTTTTCAACTGCTTTGAACCGCGGGGCGTACTCGTGCTTGAAACGGGCGAAAATGGCAGTGGCGCTGATGGATGGCATGGCAATACCCCCTGTCGCCCGCATCGACACCGGGCGCATGAACCCAGCAATGCTTCTGGCGAATCCAATCATGGGTGCTGTGTTGGTGAACAAGTTGACAATTGGTTGTCACCACTGGAAAATTTTTCTATTGACTTGGAGCGTGCGACTTTTGATCACGTGTACAAACTGTAGATTTTTTTTTTTTTTATTCTTTTTCCATTTTGCCAAAAACATATTTCATCTATCATTAACTCTTTATATATATATCCAATTCTGTCTACACGTGCTCTTCTTCCGTCTTGTGGTATCCTGCGTAACCGGTGGAGGTGGCCATTTCTTCTTCCGTTGGTGGCACCCACTTGGACGACTTCCAGGCAACAATGCCACTCTGGTACAACTCGTCAACCTCTTCCAAACTCAACCCCTTGGTCTCGTAGACGGCAAAGTAAACGAAAAAGATGGAAAACACCAAGCACCCCATAAACACAAACCCGTAGTAAAAGTGAATGGCACCGGTGATGAAGGAAGTAAAGAAGGAAATCAAAAACCCAAACAACCAGTTACCGGCGTTGGCCACACCCATGGCCTTGGACCGGATCTGCAAGGGGTAAAGCTCGGAAACAATGGAGTAAACACCACCAGCCCAGGTCGAGGCAAAGAAGAAGATGTACAAACTGGTGACAAAGATCATGGCGTCACCATCGGGGTGTCTCGTTGGACCGGTTTGGCCGTGATAGTAAAGATGCTGCGAACCGATAATGGCGTAGATCAAGAAGCAAATGGCCATGGCAACGGAACCAATCAAAAGACAGGCTCTTCTACCCAACTTTTCAATGGCGTAGATACCGACAAAGGTGGAGGCAAAGTTGATGACACCAATAACAATGGAGGTTTCGAACGAGTCGTCCAAACCCACGGCCTTGAAAATGGTGGTACTGTAGTAGAAGAAATAGTTGTCACCAGTCAATTGCTGCAAGGATTGCAACATGACCCCCACAAGCACTCTTTCAAAGATTCTTGGTTTACCGTTGATCAACGACATCCACGAAGCAGTACCGGCCAACCGTTCTCTTTCGACACCGGCCTGGATCAATCTCAACTCGTGCCACAAGGCTGGATCATCGGGAGAGCACTTGTTGGTCTTGGCAAGCGAGATCTTGGCATCGTCAATCTTGTCCTTACCAATCAAGTAACGGGGCGACTCGGGCATCCGGATCATACCACCAACCAACATCAAGGCCCAGGCAAAACACAAACCCAAGGGAACTCTCCATTGACGCGAGTCGCTGTAGACCTTGGTACCGTAGGTGGTACAGTAGCCCAAAAAGATACCAAGGGTAATCATAAGCTGGAAGCAGCACACCATGGTACCTCTCAAATGCTTTGGCGACACTTCTGAAATGAACAAGGGACAGGTGACGGACAAACAGCCGACACCGATACCAGTAAAGATTCTCCCAATCATGACTTGGTACCAGGCGTGCTGGGCGGAGATCTGGATAATGATACCAACAACGTAAAAGATCATGGAGGTCATAATGGCCAATCTTCTGCCGTACATATCGCCAATCTTGGACAAGAACAAGGCACCAATGGCACAAGCGGCGTTAAACAAACCAATCATCAAACCGGTTCTGGCGTTGGAAAAGTAGTACTCGCCCTGCTCATTACGATGGCCGAATCTACGTTGGAAATCACTCATGTTGATGAAACCGGAAATGGTACCGGTATCGAAACCGAAAACAAACCCACCAAAGGCAATCAACACACACATGATGATGATGCCCATAAAACTGGAAAGGGGCTTGTCATTTAACTTTTCTTGAAGCTGAGCTGGCAGTGGCTCTTCGTTTTCATGTTTATCTTGAATATCGGGAACCGCTGCTCCATTGGCAGTGGACTGTGATGCGTTGTCTGACATTATCAATGCTGATGAGGATAGAAACAAGATTCAAAAAAAAAACACAAGGGAATGGCTCGGGGGGCCCTCTATTTATACATCTTTCAATCTCATTAGCATTTGCCAGAACAAACAGAGACAATGTGCCCGTCTCGGGATGGGGGGTGGAAAGGGAAGAGCGGCAAGGGACAAGCGGCAAAGAATGATTATGTGTGTTTGTGTCATTGGGCGCAATAAAAATGCCGCGAGTTAATCCGAACGGAAAAACTTTTTCTATTGTCTTTGGGCAGCAAGCAGTTTTGAGCCCAAAGCAATCACCACGCACAGTATGCACATGTTTTATTGAGTGATACACAATAACAAATGGGATGATCATGTTGTGTGTTGTTGCAACGGGATGAACTTTTTGTTTGTTTCCTCCCCCACCCGTTCCTCCTCCCTTCCTATGGGGAAGGACGGAGGGGTTGGAAAACACTGCTCACACCTCTGTAGCAGAAACAATAGCTGTCAAATAGGACATACCTCCTCAGAAATGGACCCCTGGAATAAACTAGCCTCAACGGCCGTCATGGAAATGACCTTGTTTTTCTTGTTTGCTTGGCCCTGTTGCCCATTTCTCTGTGAGTCCTTCTGCAAAGGATGCAAAAAAAAAACTATAAGCAGCTACGGTACAGGCACGACTTCTTTGTCAGGCCATTGTTATGAGCAACCTGGCGGGTCACCCGATGTGAAATGTATTGGGAAGGGGGTTTTTTTTTACACTTGCTTAGTAAGTACATCAGCTGGGCGTGAGCCTTCCTGCCACCACCCCCACGATTAATCCCGCAAGTTGGAGAGAAAGTCACACAACGAGCTGGCGGAGTGACTGGGTGGGGAAGGAAGCGACAGAAAAAAAAAATGGGGTGGTGTTGGCTGGTTGGTGGGAACAAGCAGGAAAAAAATAGGGCGTGTGCGGCCCAACCGGAGGCAATAGCGCCCAAGCACCTCGGCGCCAGTTCTGGGCACAACACGCACACACGCACACACACACACCACGAACCACGACCACGACCACGACCACGAACCACGACCACCACACCACACCACCACGCCACCACCACCTCGCCTCCGCAGCTTCACCCCCACCCAACAGCGCACCCCCCCACCACAGCATAAACACCCCCACCACATTAATACCGCCACGACAATTTCCGCACCACAGCCATCACCACACACCATGCAGCACAGTGGAGAACTCGACCTTCCATATGGGGATGGTTCGCACAAGATTTTTGGCATGGAAAACTTTGGCAACACCTGCTACTCCAATTCCATCCTCCAATGTTTGTACTATACCGAGAACTTCCGCACCCGCCTTGTGCTGCACAAGCAAAGAAAACACGACCCCAAGTTGGTGGTTAATGGAGTCAAGCAGCACGGGTTCACGAGCAAATATGAGCAATTGGTACAAAAAAAGTTGAAAGAGCAAAAACAGCTCCCGCCCTCACTGGCGGGAGCGGCGGGAGCAGGAGCAGGAGCAGGAGCAGGAGCAGGAGCAGGAGCGGCAACAACAACAACAGCAGCAGCAACGGCAACAACCACAGTATCAGCAGCAGCGGCTGCAGCGGCATCAACAACTACGTCAACAACCACAGGGTCTGCGGGATCCGAGTTGTCATCATTGTCTGTTGCCAGCACCGACGACCGCCCGAAACTGGCCAGAAGGGGCTCGTTGTTTGGAATCAAGTTCAACAACAGCTCTTCCACCGCCACGGCAGTGCCAACGGTGGACGAGAAATTGACATCGACGTGTGTCAAAGAGGCAAGGTTCTGTGATGCCTTGTCGTTGGAGCAAAGAATCAAGATTGCCAAGTCGCCAGAGTTTCTGAAGTTGGACATTCTCATCACCAAACCCACCACGCAGAGCGCAAACCCCTCGAACCGGAACGACTACTCACAAAGCTCGTCGATGCTTTTGACCGAGCAGCCGCAACTGCTTGCGCAAGAGGGGTGTATAAGCACGTCGTCGAGCGTGATTGTGTTGGGGATACCACACCCGGAGGCAAACTTGGTGCAGCCAATCAACCCGTTCAATGCGAACCCCAATTCAGACCAGCGAAAGAGGTCGGCGTTGATCAATGGGCCCATCATCAACTTGGACACGTCGTTGCAGTTGCCCAGCGAGCAGAAGGAGGAGACGGCGTTGCTCTACGCGTTGAAGGATTTGTTTGAGAGTATGGTGGAGAACAAGTCCACCATTGGGGTTGTCTCGCCGTCGTACTTTATCCAGAGGTTGAAGGAGAAGAACTATCTATTCCGGCAAAACAACATGCACCACGACGCACACGAGTTTTTCAACTACTTGGTGAATGAAATTATTGAGAGCTTGAACAAGGAAGGGGTGGCACACAACTGGTGCAACGATATTTTTCAAGGGGTAATCACGAACGAGACCAAGTGCTTGACGTGCGAAACGGTTAGCTCCAAGCACGAGTTCTTTTTGGACTTGTCGATAGACATGCCAGGTTGCAAAAATGCGTCGTTGAGCTATTCGCTCAACAACTTTTCCAAGCAGGAAACGTTGACCAACCAGAACAAGTTTTACTGCAACACATGCTCGTCGTTGCAGGAGGCGGTCAAGACGATCAAGTTGAAGCAGCTACCTGAGGTGCTTGTAATCAACCTCAAGCGGTTCAAGTACGACGAGCAGATGGAGAAGATGGTAAAGTTGTTTGACTCAATCAGCTACCCATTCAAGCTACGGTTGTTTAACACCACCGACGATGAGCAGGAGTTGCATTTGTACGAGTTGTACGCATTGGTGATTCACATTGGGGGAGGACCCATGCATGGGCACTATGTATCCATTTGCAAGATCAAGGCGGGGCTATGGCTTTTGTTTGACGACGAGACCGTGGAGTTGGTGGAGGAGTCGTATGTGATGAGGTTTTTTGGCAACGGGCCAGGGCTCGCAAGTGCGTACATATTGTTTTACACCAAAAGTGGCGAAAACAATAACAAGAACGGCAACAACCAAAACAACAACAACCAAAACAGCAACAACAACGACGAGGTGGACATGCGGTTTGGGTTTGACCCGAACAGCATCTACTCTGGCCACGACTACTCGGTATGCCTGGACGATACCGCTAGCGAGCCGTCGCTCAAAAAGACATCGCTCAAAATGCCGTCGCTCAACGATGAGGAGACATACAGTCCCCCATCAGAGACTTCGTCCATCAAGTCGCTCAACACCAACGAGGTCAAGAAGCCCGGTCTTTTCAAAACCTTTACCATCAGCAGCAAAGAAGAGAAACCATTGTCGAGATCAAGCAGCAACAAGGAAAAGCCAGAGAGAGAGAAAAAGTCATGGGTGGGAGGACTCAAGAGGAGCAAGGACACTGCTGAGCGTAAAACCACAAGCGCAGTTCCCGGCAGCGGCAACATCAGCAGCAGCACTACCAATACCAATACAACCACCCCAACCACCGGCACACCCAGCGAAAAGAGCGAGAAGAGACGGAGCATATTTGGGTTCAAGCGCAAGAGCTAATCACGTGACTATGCCATCGGGTCGGGTGGCTGTGGATTCTTTCTCCCTTTTTTTTTTTTTTTTTTTTTTCTTTCTTGCCTTTGATGGTGCAAGATTCTGTGGCGTCATTGCTGACAACATAAAAAAAGATGGCCACACACATACTCAGTCTCCTTCACCAACACATTACTCTTTCACACAATGTCTACTGTGTCTCCCACGTTGGTTACAACAAACACATCGAAGCTTATCACGCTTGCAGCCGGTTGTTTCTGGGGCGTTGAGAGGGTTTTCAAGAAGCAGTTTGAGGGCAAGGGGCTCGTTGATATCAAGGTTGGCTATGCCAATGGTATCCCCACTGTTGGCAACGTAAACTACGAAAAGGTGTGCACCGGGTCCACCAACTTTGCCGAAGCAATCCAATTGTCGTACGAGCCGTCGCAGGTGGGGTTGGAGAGTATTTTGGATATCTTTTTCCGGATGCACGATCCCACCACCGTCAACTCACAGGGTCCTGATGTCGGCACTCAGTACCGGTCGGCTGTGTTTACGCACAGCGACGAGGACGACAAGCTCGCCTGGCAGTTGAAGGACAAGTACCAGCAAACGTGGTACCCCAACCACAAGATTGCCACCATCATTGAGCCAATCAAGATCTGGTATGACGCAGAGGAATACCATCAAAAGTACTTGGAAAAGAACCCTAGCGGATACGAGTGTCCGTCGCATTTCTTGAGAACCGAGCCCAAGAAGTAGAGGAAGGTAGTTGGTGGTTAAACAGTAACGCGTCTTGTAGTAGGAAGAAGAAAAAAAAAAAAAGAATTAAATCAAACAACAAAAAAACAAAAGAAAAAAAGGGAAGCGGTAGTTACCAAGTACTTTTACTCCAACAACATGTCGCTCTGGGTAGACAAATACAGACCACGGACGTTGTCGCAATTGGACTACCATGAATCCATCAGTCAGTCATTGCAGGCCTTGTCCCAGTCAGGAGACTTCCCCCACCTCTTGATCTACGGCCCATCAGGAGCAGGCAAAAAGACCCGCATCTACTGCACGTTGAACGAAATCTTTGGCAGCTCGGTTGAGAAGCTAAAGATTGACGTCAAGACGTTTGTCACGTCGTCAAATAAAAAGTTGGAGTTTAATGTGTTGTCGTCACCATACCATTTGGAGATCACGCCCTCGGATATGGGCAACAACGACCGGGTTGTGATTCAGGATTTGTTGAAGGACGTGGCGTCTACGGAGCAAGTGGACTTTGGCAACCAGTCGCTGAAAAAACACCGGTTCAAGATTGTTGTGATCAACGAGGCCGACTCGTTGAGCAGAGACGCGCAAGCCGCGTTGAGAAGGACGATGGAAAAGTACTCGTCAAACATCCGCTTGATCTTGGTGTGCAACTCCATCTCCAACATTATTGCACCCATCAAGTCGAGAACGTTGTTGGTGCGGATCCCCAGCCCCTCTGTGGAGGAGGTGAGTGGGATTTTGGACACGGTTGCGTCCAAGGAGGGCGTCCGGTTTGCTGCGTCCGACCGAACCCCGGTTCTTTTGCAAGTGGCCACCGCGTCCAATCGCAACTTGCGACGGGCATTATTGTCGTTTGAAACCGTTTGCATGCAAAGCGAGACGTTGAGCTTGCAGTCGGGGTTGACCAGTATCAGCATCGACTGGGAGGACATTATCAAGAAATTGGCAGTGACGATAAAGAATAACCGAAACGTGGCCACGTTGGCCAAGGTCCGCGTGGTGTTGTACGAGTTGTTGTCGCACTGCATCCCTGCCAGAACCATTTTAAAGACGTTGTTGTTTGAGTTGCTCCGCAACGCCACCACCACCACCACCACGACAAACGACTCGCTCGTGCAAGAGTTGGTGGAGTTGGCGGCGGTGTTTGACGAGAGGTTGAGTTTAGGGTCCAAGAGTATATTCCACTTGGAGGGGTTTGTTGCCAAGTCAATGGTTGCTATAGATAGGAGTAGTCAATAGAGAGTAGTCACCCAGATTTGTTTACTTTTGCACCTTATTGTCCTTGACGTCTCTGGGTGGCTGGTTGTCCTGGTGTTGGGGAACAACGTCCTCATACGAGGGCAAGTCGCTGGCATTCAAGGGCTGGCTTTCGCGGGGTGCGTCAGCCTGCAACTCTGGGTGGCGTTGGTCACCGGTTTCTTCTTCGGCAGCAGCGTCTCTGCCAACGTTATTTTCGTCGTCGTCAACCAATCTGTGGAACCCGGTTTCGTCATGGGGGAACTGGACGGTGACCAAGTAGTAGACGGCGAATATGGCACCGGGGACATGGCCAATAATGGTGAGCGCCACACTGACCCAAAACTCCTTGTTTTTGATGGAGTACCTCTTGGCAAGGAAGATGGCCAACGGTGGCAATACAATTGCAGCAACAATCAAGATGAACTGCTCCTGTGGAGTTGCACGAACTTCTGAAGGCATTTGTAGGGTGTTGTGTGGTGGGTTGTAGCGATAAAGGAGACTGTCGCTCCCCCTTTTTTTTTTTTTTTTTTTTGGTCTGGTAGGGAAATAATCCCTGTGAAATCCTGCGCCCCCTTTGAAGCCGTGAAGCCGTGAAGCCGTGGCAAGTTTCAGAAATGATGACTTGACTGGAGGTTCGGGGGGATCTACACTCTTTTGGATATTCCTTGAAGGGGAGGAGGAGGAGGGTTTGTACTTGTTGTGAGGTGCCGCAAAAAAGAATCGCCGAGATTAGAAGCTCTCTACGTAGTTGTACAGTGGCTGAAGGGGTAGAAGTGGGGGTAAACCTGGTGGAATCACCCACCACATCTATTTGTGGGTACTTGCAACAACTTCCTTAACAGTGTATTGACTTATACCTCCCACCTCCTCCCTTCCCCCTTCGTCCTTCCCCCCCCCTCCCCAATGCCTGTGTTGCTTTCCCACATTTTGGAATGGCAAAACCATCCCAGTATCAACCAGCACACGACTCTCCTATCAAGAGATAGCCACTTGCAGAAAAATCGTCCACTTGTTGCCCAGCACCACAGCACCAGCACCACACATGGACTATATCAAGAAGCA